>JAPERM010000243.1:0-181213 GCA_030411635.1 Fusarium sp. MBC 119 | reverse complement strand
ACTAGCTCTCTTTAGATATAATACCTTTATCTATATATTAGATAACCTCGGGGCTCCTTATTATATTAAGCTATTTACCTGCCGCTAAGAGAGGCTAGAGCTAAAAAAGCTTATTAATAATATATATAAATAGCAAGATAAGATTATCACTAAGTTAAAGCAAAATAAGGCCTAGATAGCAGCATTAATATAATTACGGCACAGTCTAGAAGAATAACAAGTCAAAGGGTAACTCAGGGGGCTATATATTCATATAAAAGTTAACTAAAGATTTCGAGGGAATTCACAAGGTTCAAGAGAGGAGTCATAAATCAAAAATACACAAGGTTTATAACACACGATAATTTAAACACGATGGAAGTTGAGTACACCTGGAGGAAGACCGGCCTTATGAAGGGCGTCGACCAAGAGATAGTGGGTGCGAGGTGAAAGTTCTGAGCCTTTAAAAACGACGGTACAGCCTGCGGCGATGGGAAACAGGAAAGATCGAAGACCGAGAATACATGGTGCATTCCTGACGGAAGTAAGTGACTACTCAAAAGCATTTTATGATACTCTGCTCTTTACATACCAAGGTGCTATAGCCAGAACAACGCCATAAGGCTCGAGAAGTACAAGACCCGAGGTATTCGGATCTGCCAAGTGAGCCACGTTTCCTTGCAACAGGCCTACAGAGCCGGCTACGTCCTTGAGCATGTTGACCGAAGTATCGACGTTGAAGTTTGCCCATTCCGGCGGAGCGCCTATTTCACACTTCATGACGCCTACCAACTCTTCCCTCTTCGCCTCCAGTTCCGTGGCTGCTCGTAAGAATATGTCTCGTCGTTGCCCAGGCGTAGATAGACCCCAAGCGTCCGCCGCTTTCACTGCTGCGATGGTAGCTCTCTTGGCTGTAGAAGTGGTTGCCAGCCCACACTTATGGACTGGCTGCTCTGAATCAGGCGATATCACGCTGAAGACCTCATCGGCAATCGAGTGCTCGCCATCGATGACGAAAGGGACAGTATAGTCCGTCATGTTTAGTTATCGTGCTGGTGAAGACCTGATTTTCACGATGTAGATCTTTAGCTGAGTGATCTTCTAGTGGTAATGAATTTATGAGCAAACATGTGCACTTTCCCTGGGCTTGTGGTACTTAGAGTTATAGATATTATTGTAGTGTCGAGTGATTGGCTGCCCACCTCCCCAGTGTCTTTGAGTGGCTTACTAGCCTCGACGTGGACAGGCAAGTACTGGCTCGGGACCACTTCAGGTAGCACCATTTGTGGAGGAGGGGTTGAAGTCTCAGAGCTGTTTTGTGTGAAGGAGGGCGCTTATAGCATCTTTCAATCGGTTTAAGGCATCTCTAGGGAGTGGGAATAGCTATGTAGGGCCCAGATTAAGTTACTTACTATGTGGTTACTCAGAATTGAAACATAAATAGCACAACTTATTAATACTTATTTAGTAAGAAAGTGTAGTGATAAAGGAGTTGCTCTTTTAGGTATTAGTGATGTTTATTTAAATAGCTTAGGGTAGACCTAATGTAGTGCTAAACGTTGAAAGAAAAAGTAGTACTTGAACTTGAGATTTCTGAGCTCGGAGCATTAGTGCTGTTGTGTTGCTGTGGAACGAGCATAGAAGCGCGCTGAAAGTGTATATGAACACATTTAATATCAATAGGTAAAGACGAAATTCAACAACATGGCTGTTACTACGAGGGCATAATCCAACAGTCATGCCCCACTCGAGGAAAGAAAAATACAGCAAGCCAGGACCAAATCAATACTCGCCACCAAGCTCGTAGCGGAATAAATCATCTCGCCATCTCCCGCCAGTGGCTGTCCAGACTCTGTGAGCAACCTTGAACGGCGCAGTTAGTACATGGCCAGTCAGGGTTTGGGGGATGCATGCGTACGGTAATGATGCGAAGTCCAAAGAACATGGTCGTGATGAAACCCTGCTCAACCTTGTTGTTAAATACTATCCTCTCTGCTGGATCGAGTGCGTAATTGATAGGTCTATAAGAAGGAACACGACGATGGTCTGTTGGCCAGCTGCTCGGTTTCCGATTCAACAGTGGTGATGGGATAGATACGGCACCCTGGACCGCAGTTGAATTGTCATGAGAGGAGGATAGATGGATGTCGTAATCAATCAGTATCGTACTGAGAGTACGACTGGGAGTGTTGATCGTTGTGGTTGACATGGCGAGCTAGAGGACGGTTGTGATAAGAAGCAGTTTTCGCGATTAGCTAGCAAGAGTGTTAATAATGAATGATCCAAGCTTCCATTCGTATAATTTGATCAAGATGAGGACCACCGTATTCAAATGACTAGCGTACGGTTCAAAGAGGCCAAATCAAGTGACACGACTTTGGGTCGGACAAGTGGGCAACCGATTTGTCGGCTTGTGGAGCCGCACCAGCCTGTGCTTTTACCCACCCATACCACCTATTAAGTACTTGATGAATGGTGAGTAGGCCATATACCGATAGCGATATGCCGATACCGATAGCTAGCACTTACCCGACCGAGGCCTGTAACAAGAAACATGTCGCGTCAAGCTGGAGATGCCGCCGCCGCAGCCGCCAGGCTTCAGGACACAGTTGCCGATGGACGACTGGCCAACCCCTTCTATCGCCAGCAACAGCTCAGAGAGATTCAAAAATCACTAATTAAGAGCAAAGACACAATTCTCGACGCTTTGGTCAAAGATTCGCTTGTCACAGCCAACGAAGCTTTTGCCGAGTTCTACTCCACCGTGTCAGCGGTGAAGTCTTATTTCGACCAGTCCTCTCCCACTGAGGCTTTGAAAGCGGAATACGCGGTGACGCGCGACCAAGATGACCCATCAGCCCGCCAAGGTATTGGCATCGTGGTCATCAAGCCTCAATTCCACACCTTTCTGTTCTCCACTGTCTCGAGTCTTTGCGCCGCTCTAGCATCGGGCAATGCCATTTTGATTGTGGTAAGTTGAATTTCGTTGTTGGCATAATGTCTAGACCTCTGATGTTTATGCTTTCTAGCTAAAAAAGCCGCTCCACCACCTAACACCAGTCATCACAAAACTTCTCAAAGACTCTCTAGATCCTGGGATTGTCGAGATCGCCTCGTCTGAGCCGACCGGACTTGGGACTTCTCTTTGCGTTGATCAGCTTGATGAGGACAGGTCGGTAAAAACACTCAGCTGTTCGCAGCAGGCTCGCACTATTGCCATCGTCGACCGTACGTGTGCTGTGCGGGACGCGGCACGGTCTCTGTGGTTTGCTCGGACTGGTTTTGGTGGCACCTCGCCATACGCCCCAGATATTATCTTTGTCAACGAGTTTATAAAATCCGATTTTCTCCACGCTCTCATGACCTGTTGCTTGGAGAGCCACGACTCGTACCCCTCAAACTTCAACGGTCACCTACCCACGTACGAAGGTATCACCGGCAATCTAGCCCACTGCTCGAAACTTATCAGCACCGGGACGTGGGGCCAGATTGTGGAAATCACTCAAAGGTACGTGTCGTTTCTCAATTTCTCACTATTACCTCTCTGAGATCCTAACTTGATGGTTCGCTAGGGAGTGTCTTTCATCTATTGGTAAAGTCCAAGAACGCACATTCTACGCGCATGCCTTTCGAAGTCTCGAAGACGTGATTGAAGTAGCCAACAACTTTACTCCGGACCAGAATCTGGCTGCTTTCTCTTTTGGAGACCCAAAGACGTGCAAGTACATACTGCAGTTCGTCAACGCTGACGCAGGGTTCGCAAATATGGTCCCAAAGGAGCTACTCGGTACGTGAAACTTAACTACGACACGGGGTTCTTCATCGTATTTTTATGACACTCTTCCTGACTATCTACTAGTCGGCCCAGCAGCACCGCGAGGCTATCCCATTGAGCTTGGCACTCGATACTCTGTGGACATGTTCAGCGTCCCACGACCACGGTATTCCCAGAAAACGGCCCTCTCCTCCGCATTAGATGGTCTTTTGAGTGGAAGCACCTCTGCAGTAAACGAAATCCAGATGTTGGATGGACTCATGCTGCCAAAACGAGGACCTATCAAGCAGGACACAGGATATTTTGAGCGTGGTGTCGTGGTTGGAGCTTCTGCTATCCTTCTTCCAATAGTAGTCGGAGCAGGTACAGCCTTGTTCTTTGCAGCGAAGAGCTTGTTTCGGCGTTATACGTCCTAGCTTATTATCATGAAGCGAGTTCATGTGTATCAATAATCCTTTTGCCCTCGTCTTCTTGTATAACCTTATGGCGGTGCACCTATCTCTACCGGATATCATCATGAGCATAAGCCATCTACCTTATGTGACTTCTTGAATCTCAAGCTTCCGAATGGTCGATCTATCTGTTTCCTGGCACGTTGAAGTCCACATAGTTTTCAGCCCATCAAAGTGTAGATCCCCGCCCCCGCTGCCGCTTTTGCCTTGGTTGTCGGGAGTCGGTCCCCCACATACCTACTTGGCTGCTTCCGCGTGTGGAGGAGACCCCTGCACCCCTCATTCTTATCCTTCTCTGGGCCCTAACCCGGTGGGAGACATACCACACTCCAACAGGCCGTCCATCAAGCGAACATAAACATCAAAATACTAAATAATCAATAAAGATCAACCACATCAGCTTCATTTCGTCTAATCGGAGTCTCCCTCCAGCTACAGCTAATCGATAAACAAAAACCACCAGAAGGCATGTCACTCACTCCTGTCCATTTCTTCTCCCATGGATCGACCATGATGCTGGGAGAAGAATCCCAGTCGGCCGATTACTGGAAGCGCTGCGGTGACGAGGCTCTGGCACGGGGTATCAAAGGCGTTGTCATCATGGTAAGTCACACCTTCATGCTGCTTTTCACTCAGGAGCCTTGTCCTCTCGCAGAATGCTAAATCTAAGTTCACGTAGGGTGCTCACTGGGCTGCTTCTGATCCTGGCGGCATTCAAGTTAGCACCAACCCTAAGCCTACAAAATCGCCTGTCGCCTACGTACACCCAAAAAAGTATATCAATTACGAGTTGAACCCAGACCTTGATGGTGCCGAGCGATGTCTTTCACAGCTGCGGGCTGAAGGGTTCGACGCCCAGCCCAGCCCCGAGTTCAACTGGATTCACGACACATATCTTATCCTTATTCGTATGTTCCCAAAGGCGTGTCCGCCAACAACCATCATTTCTATGAACGCGTATTTTGATCCACACTATCATGTACGAATTGGGCTGGCTTTGAGACCTTTACGAGAAGAGGGCTACCTACTCATTGGGTCTGGGGGGGGCAGTTCACAACCTTTTCCGAAATGTCTGGGAACCTATGATTCGTTACGGTGATAACTTTGCACAACCAACACCGCCAGAACCCTGGGCACTCGAGTTTAGACAGAGCGTCGAAGACGCAATGCGTAGTGGAGGTGGTCCACGCCTACGCCGGTCCATCACGAGACTAATGAAACATCCTCTTTATCGGGACGCGCATGCGACAGATGATCATTTCATGCCTCTTTGCTTTGTAGCTGGAGCTGTAGGAGGAAAGGCTGATGAAGGAGCACCTGGAGAGTTTGGTGCAGAGGATTGGGAATTGACCAATATGTGTAACAGCCAGTACACTATTGGAACATGGAAGGAACCGGTCATTTGAGAGATTGTTCCAAAGTATCTTTCACCGTTTAGTACTGGTTCGGAATGTATAGACTTGTCGTGAACTGATGGGTTGTATCACACTCAAATGATCATGAAGTTATGAACGTGATAGACGGCACTAAGCGGTTAAGAATTCCTCAAAGTGACATGTGCTAATTTGCGATTCGTTATGAACAAGACATGCTACGTTGATATGATTTGCATCTCTGCATTAAATATGAGCGAGATGTCAGAACAAAATATATATATAGGCCGAACTACGTGATCTTTTCGTCAAACTTGACTATCTAAACTTGTATTGGATTTTAACCTCCTACTACAACCATGTGTTCCTGCTGGGGTAAACAAAGAGTGCATAAAGCCAACCAAGCTACTTTTTGGAGGAATTACCGGCAGAACAACATAATTAAGTATGTCAGGCCCGAAACAGATGTGGTTCATGCCTTGAAATTTCTCAGGGGACCTAGAATCAAGACTCAGCTACGTGTATCACACTGGAAAAAATCAGGTTCTAAAGGGCTACTCACCTATCAGACTCGTCGTCGTGCTTAAAGATGCCACAGCCTTGGGTATCACCGCTGGCCACCTCAAGGACCAGTTTCGCGCCGGGCTCGAGCACCACGTTGGTTGGCCAAACCTCAACGTCAACCTCATATTGCTCTCCAGTGATGACAGGCTGAACATCCGTGCTCAAATACTCTCTCCACGGAAGATAGTCCCTGTGCTTGGGATGAGAGGTGTTGACTCGGCGTAGACTAACCCTCAGCCACCCCTTGGTGAGGGGCACAGGATCACCAGCTGTTCCTGTATAGTAAATCTCCTTGCCTTGTGCAGATATGTGACGGAGAGTAACGAAGAGGTCAATGTCGGAGGGCGTAGATCTGGCGGGAAGTGCGCTGGCGCTCACTATGAGGTGTGCAACGATATTGCCGGTAATCTCTGTTTCTTTTTCGAATGGTTCCGTCACAAATTGAACGAGCTGGGGGTCTTCCAAGGTTCCTAAGGCCTGGTAGGAAACCTTGATCGGTCGTGGACTGGCTGTCTTGGCAGACTCAACATCCCGTGTGAGAGATTTGTCGGGTGTCAGGTACCACTTGGTCATCTGAGTTCGAGCAATGGGCCATTCGCTCTCGGCGCGTCGAGGGAATTTCCTCTCTGCCTCTTGATCATCGACTCCAGCATCACCCTTGCGCAGGGTCATCATAACGGTTGGCACTTTGCCTTGAGTCCAGCCGGCATCGTCGCTTCCTTTGAGAAAGGCATCCATGAACGAGCGCTGAACATCGACCTCCTCCCTGTAGTAAAACGGGAGATCATGGCGACCCGTGATGATCCGGAGCCACTTGTGCTGAGAGCCTGCATGACAGAAGCCTTCGATATTGCCTCGCAGATGGAGCAATATGCCGCCCCAATTAGCGACAGATAGGAGAGGGACGTCAATATCACCCAAATCATACTCTTTAGAAGCATAATACTCTTCATCTCGAAATCGATATGTGCGGTTATCAATGGTCTGGTCTTGACGGTTCCGCGCTCGTTCCTCTACTGTCAAATTACCTTCTAGGGTTTCTGGTGAAGACTTGGGGCGCTTCGGACCCTCAACGTTGATCTTTGAGTTCAGAACAATCTCTTCATCCCTAGGTCTGCCATATTGGTTGGAAACCACCTGACGATTCCACCAAAAGTTAATGAAGTTATTAGAGAGGATTCCTCCGTGACGGCAGCGGTCGCGATAGTAGTCCGACATGCCCTCCCAAGGAATGATAGCGGCCAGTCCTTTGGGCTTACGAGCAGCCACACGCCACTGACTACCGGCATAGTAGCTAATACCCAGAAGACCAACCTTTCCGCTGGACCAGGGTTGTTCAGCGCACCATTCGATTACCTCGAAAAAGGCTTCGCTGGTGCCACGGGACATTGTGTCCAGGAAGCCTCGCGATTGACCTATCCCTCGCTCGTCGGCTCGTACGACTGCATACCCTTGGCTGGTCCAGTATCCAGGGTCAGGCGTTTCCCAGGCAGAGTGAGCCGACTTGTGTTCTGGGTTCAACTGATTGAAAGACTTTTGGTAAAAACTAAGTCTTTATTAGTCTCGTTGAAGCTGAACCGGAGGTGGGTGGAGCTGGAAAACAGCAAGGAACTTCATACTCTTTGTAGGCTGCGTCCTTGCCGTATGGCCCGTAGGTGACCAGCACAGGAACTCGATCAGAGGTTTTTGGACGATAAACATTGCAGCGCACAAGTCCATCACTTGAAGTGAGCTCGACTGTTGCGTTCTCTTCGTAGATGTATGGAAACGAATCAGGGTCGACCCGATGTAGATCGTTGCGTATCTTGTTAGGCATATTGGAAGAAGTTGATTAAGCTCTGTAGAAGAAAGTACCAGATGTGCGCTCGCCACTCGTGACAGGCTACAGTAGAGATGGTATTTAGAGCTATACATAAGTACCAAAGTACAAGTACATGAATGTCTTGTTTGAATAGATTTGTGGGTATTGATTGATTGCTGTGAGGGGTCCTCGCGTCAGGGTCCGGTCGTGGTCCGGCCCCGGCCCCTCAGATTGAAGCCGATAGAGCGGGGCCGATGTGGAGGAGAGAAGCAGCGCAAATCGAACTCAGTCCGGCCCGCATGAACCTTAGACGTTTATCGCCGCACCTCCCAACTTGTCTAGAAGTTGTTGCAGATTCTCGACTAAGGGAGGGATAGCATCATAATGTGAGAAATTTGCGCCCAGAATGCCTAGAATATAGTCCACGATCGCCTCTCGATCCATCAGGGAAATGGGAGTGTTACTGCCTTGGAAAACACTTGGTTGGATGGCCGCTGCAGAGGGTAGCCCTCGGCTCATGAACCTCTGTACGAGTGGGGTTTCAGGTCCATTTAGACAGACCATCTCCTGATTGCGTATAGAGCCATCCTTATCAGTCCCTTTGACATGTGACACCACCGCGTAGGCCCACATGGCAAGGTTCGCTTGGTAGAGGGCAATAGTGTAAAAGCCTCGTAGACGAGCTGGGCCGAACTTCTCCGCCGCCCTCACAACCTGACCCGCGTGCCATATTGCTTTCCGTGACTCTTGACTGTTGGTCCAGTCTGAAAGCAGGGACAGAGCGCGACGAGCATCATTCTGGTCTCCCTTTCCTGCAAACAGCTCAACCTCTTCGAAAGGTATATATAAGTGCATATGGACGAGCTCACAAAGCATGTCTGCCGGTCCGTCCTGCCACCCTGCGTCGCCCTCTAGCATATGGACACGGAACCGATGCAGAAGCTGGATGATCTCCTGTTGTCGAAGAGTCAAAGCCGGGTCTGAGTGCCTCGGCTTGTCCAGAACGGCAATGGTTTGGAGACACTGCCAAACCATTCCCCAGATACCGGAGACGATAATGAGCTGACAGAATGGGGCATCATAACTACTGTCGACCTCTGCACCATCACGAAAGTAGTCGAACAGGCTGATCCTGGTTTGCTGGCGCTCATCGCCCAAGTATAGTGCTTTCCATGCTTCTGCATCTGTAGCGAGCCATAATGCTCTTGACTCGGGCAGCGGCGTCTTGAGCTCAGAGAAGGATATCAATGGACACGTTGACATGGATATACTCACCTGAGTATCCATAATGAAAGAATGATATACAAGCCTGTTGTAGCTTTCTTGCTCTATCCATGCGAGCCACTTGGCGTGCAAGATTTCCCCGGTGTCTTCTGGCAGGGGAGGAGCAGTCCGGCGGCATATCTTGCCAAATCTGCCACCACGCCGTAGCATCTGTGTCTGAATCAGCAGCCGTTCGATAAAAACATGCGCCAAAAGTAAGAGATGAAGACGGCCAAGCTTACTGTGAAGGGCATCTGACGCTGACTCTCTGCAATTTCCATCTTCCTCTTCAAACCACTCCACAAACCCATCTCGATATCAAGGACAAACGCTTGTAGAGCCCAGAGACTTCTCGTCAATGAATTGGCGTTTTCGAATATGTTAGGCAATGACAGGCGTGCCACCTCATGTAAAGCAAAACCGAGCGAATGCAAAATTTTGCGATCGGTAAACGTGGTGCCGAGATTGACAATGGTTAGAAGAAGCTCTGGACCCTGTTGGTTTGGTTCGAACGAAGGACCGTGTATCCATGAGTCGGTCTGGAGACGATGGTGGGAAAAAAAGCTCCCGATGAGCTTGGAGAGAACCTCGGGGTGAGGGAATGCTCTGATGATGGCGAGCTTGCTTTCGGGCTTGCAAGCGTTCAGTGTCAACAGCAGCATCTGGTCCCGCTTGTTAACCAAAAGTGGGCTGAACCGTTGGGTACTGGTTTCGAAGCTCGCCAACTCGATCGCGTCCTGTGGGCTCTCTCCCAGGACCGACAGCGCTTTGATGTTGAAATTGAGGTGATCGTTCTGGGAAGGCTCCCACATTCCCAACGCGGATTCCTTATACGCCTCGCGGCCCAATTCAGTCGGGCGAGCATCCGAGGCTAGATGTGGCTGCTGAGGGATAGGGTTGGTAGCTGCGGGTGCTTTTGGCTCGAATGACGTTCCATTGTAGTAGAATGATGGACTATAGGGCAGATCCCACAGACCCAGAGCAACATCGTCGAAGCTCGTGTCGCCTTCGGCCCTGAAGTCTAAGAGGCCATGGGATCGGAGCGGGTCGAATCCAGGATCGATGCTAGACAAGTCGAGCTGGTCGAGAGGGCGACTCTCCTGGCCCTCTAGGGGGGTCATGACGCCTTTCAAGAAGCTGGAGAAGTCGTATTCGGATAAGGGTAGGTGATTAGGCGGATCGAATGCAGGTATTGACGGCTCTTGATCTGCTTGACACGACAATCAGCTTCCAGATTGGACACTTGGCAGCACCACGTCCCTTACCCATTGTAGATTGAGCGCTGGCTGTCGACGATACCTTGTCGCCTACATCTATATTTCGAGCCTCCCGCTCGCAAGTGATGCCTTTGGTCACACAGCGCTTGCAGGAGGCATCCTCATCGCATTTGAGCTTGGCTGTCGCACAAGCCTTGCACGCCTGAGAAACGCGGGGAGCAGGATTTGACGCTCGTTTAAGCCGCTTGCTGCCAGACTCGCTGGGATTGTGACCTGCCTCATGCCGCTTGAGAAGATCTCTGGACGCAACAGAATGAGCAAGCACGTCAATTGGGAATCGAGGAGTAGGAATACCAACCGTCGCCCAAAAGCCTTGTCGCAAACTTGACAACGAAAGGGTTTGTCTTGTAGATCTGCAGCAATTGTTAGTTCAAAGAAAAGTAAGTCGCATTGTGGGAACTGCCACTGACGAGATCGAATGTGACGCGTGAGGTGGTCGATGCGCCCAAAAGCACGTTGGCAATAGGAGCATTGGAACTCGCTTCTCTGGGGAGACGACGCCCGTCTCTTTGTCCCGACCTGGGCATCCATAGCTACGGTTTCGCCGGGCCAAGGAACAGGAGCGATGGTTATGATCTTGCTTGTCTCGAGGCTAAAGGCATGGCCGTGATCGGCAACGAGAGCAGGAGCTGCCCTGAGGCATAACTTGCCGCGCCCCTTGCCGAGGCCGATCAGAAGGTGGGCTTTTGAACTAAGGGGGACGCGGCCAAATGCGGGGTAACTAGTTAGCGACAGCTGGTCTCGATAAGGCACTATACTGCATTCGTCTAGCTTGATAGCCTAAATTATAGTCTAGAGGCTAGTGCCCCATCAGGTGATCGACGCTAAAGAACACAGCAAATACGGCTATTTCTTTTTTTCTGTTGCTGGCCATAGGGTAGCCCAAGGAATCATGACCATATCATACCAATCATACTATCACACGATGTGCAGATTTTCCAAACCCTCCAAACCATTTTGGTCTCCCTTATTGAGATATCCAGCCACTACTCCTTGCGGGTCCCATTTCTTCCTGATGTCCATGAGTTTCCTGCCTTGGTCCTGCTTCCAGAAGCTGGTCAAGCGCTTCTGAAAATCGGCATCTCCGAGGTACGATCCTTCCGATTCCCGTTTCACCTCATCGAAGATGTGTTTAAGCCACGATTGGCATTTGAGGTCGTCGACCTCATCTTCCCAGGCTACATAGGCAGCGTAATAATGATCAGTCTGCATCGAGAGCGCCATGTCTTCCATGGTACCATCCTCGACACTGCGTCGGGAGCCGGGAGCCATCGCGTACCAGAGGGTAAATGACTTTTTTGTGGGGAGTGATGTGAAGGACTCCTTGAGGACAGAAACCACGTCGGCATCATTCCGGATATAAGAATTGTCAACTGCCCATCGGTGGCCCTCAGGGTTGGCAGAATACTGATCATCGTACTGCTCCGCTAGTGAAGTCGGCTTGCAAAACCACGAAATTACGTGACCTGGTGGTGCTGAGTCCTGCGCCGGCTGCAGCGCACAGTGGGCTTCTTCGTCACTGTTCTTGAAAGTGACAAAAGAAATCAATATATGCTCTCCTTCCCGGCCTGGTATATGTTGTCCCACCGCAACGACCTCAGTGCCCTCGTCGAAGGTAGGAGCAAGCTAGGGATTGTTTTAGCAGAATGATCACCAAATCAGAGGACAAGACTGGAGCAGAGCATGGTTCACCTTCAAAACCCAACTAAAAGCCGCTTCGTAATCCTTCTTCTCGTATATGTAGACCGATGAACGCATGTAGTTGAAGGCAGGCATTGTTTGTAGATAGAATCTCGTAACAACAGCCGGGAATCCTGTTCCGAGGGGCAGAAAGAATTAGAAAGACAGTCATCTCTCAGTAAGCAGAGAGCTCACCTGGGCCTGATCCACGTGCCGCCCAATACAATTCAGTGTTGGTGGTTTCATCACAATGTCGCCTCTCCCCATCCGCCGTCACCACATCGAGAGCTATCAACCTTTCGCAGGCAAAGCCCCAGTTCTATGAATATCTTGTCAGTCAGGATACTATTGGGTTTATCTCAGCTACCTTACCTTGCAATTCCACCCCATGCCTCCTTGGAGAAGGAATCCTCCAAGAGCAACCTCCGGGCAGTGACCACCAGGGAACATGCGGCCATGTGAGCCCAGCAGCTTATTGACCATTCTCCCAGTCATGCTGGGTGATGCCTGTAGCACTCCGGTGCTTTCGTCAAGATGAAACTCGTGGTACTTGCCTAGGTCGATAAGTATGGCGCCCTCTCGCACACTCCATGCTGCCCAACTATGACCACCAGACCGCACCGAGACACGGGCGCCAAGAGTGCGTGCAAGCTGAACAGCTTCTACGATATGATCCTCCCTAGTTGCTTCGACGACGGCGAGAGGCTGACTGGATGGTCGGCGGTGATTGAAGACGCGGCCTACCCTGGCCCTTTCCCAACTCACATCGCCTCGCCAGGTGATGGGAAACGAAGGAGGCAGCTGAGATTTTGCCCGGGCAAGAACATCAATTTGCGTCATGGTTGTTGGTTGGGTAGAGTGGAGTTTGGCAGGGACAGTGATCGGGCTAATTTGCGTGTGCTGTACTGTACAACTAGCCACCTTTCTTTCGCCCTTATACGATGAGCATTTAGTGGGTAGGCAGTCTAGATGCTTGCGGAGCCGTGGCCGAGGCCGTTCCATCCTAGCATGATCGGTTGGCTGTGGGCGCTCGGACTTGCTTCCCGATCATACTGGGACCACATTCCGAGAGGAGAAGGTCTTGGCTTGCCTAGGGGCGGCCCCCCTCCCCCCAGCCGGTCGTAGGTGCTCAAAAAAGCAGAGGGGGTACCTGTAAGCTTCAGAACTAAAACTCAAATCTTCAGGGGACCAGTGCAAACCCCACTAAATTTCAAAGTCTTTCGAACAACAATCCTTGAATTCCACGCGTCAAACCACACCACAAGCTAGGAAAAGCTCGGCCATGTCGACACAACAACCCCTTGCTGGCAAAGTAGCCATTGTCTCAGGCAGTGACAGCGGCATAGGTTTTGCCATTGCCCATGAGCTTGCGTCTCGTGGAGCATCTGTCGCCATCAATTACCCATTTTCCCACCAAACAGACAATGCGAACGATAAGGCGGCGTCTCTGCCAACCAAATGCATCGCCGTTTGCGCCGACATGGGTACAACTCAAGGCCCCAAGAAGCTGGTTGAGGCAACCGTCCAAGCGTTTGGTAGCTTGGACATCGTCGTCAACAACGTGGCGCTAGCAGTCAATAAACCGCTTGAGGAGCAGACCTTGGAAGACTGGGATCTACTGGTCAATGTCAATGGGCGCAGCACCTTCCTTCTGACCCAGAGCAGTCTTCCACACCTGACGCGAGGAAGTGGACGAATAGTCAACATCTGTTCGGCTAGCTCACGAGGCTCTCCTCCTTTACAGACCATCTATGCCGGGACCAAGGGCATGGTGGATTCCTTCACCAAATGCTGGGCCAAGGAACTCCCCCCCAAGTATGGGTGCACGGTAAATGCCGTATCCCCAGGTCCTACCAAGACCGAGGGCTTTCTGGCTGCGGGCGAGGAAGCCATGCGCGTCTTGCAGCCGGTAATCGATGCTACACCTGCGGGAAAGCGGATGGGTACGCCAGAAGAGATTGCGTTTGCTGTGGGGTTTCTATGTGATGAGCGGGCAAGCTGGGTCAACGGTGTACATTTGGCTGTGAACGGAGGACTTCACATAGATTAGTTGTTATTACATCGTAGGGAAATTACACTCACAAACCCTTTGCGACGACGAGAAAGATGGACAATCCATATCATACCATAGACTGCGTGAATGATGATCCTTCCATTTGAACTCGCGGGCCTATACTATACTGAAATACCAACGCCGCGGTTTGTTTACTCATGGGAATTGAGAGAAAGGCTGAGATGACAATAGACAGTAAAGGATTGTGACAAACACATTCTACCAGCGACTGGTTCTGTTGAAGTGAGTCACTACCGAACACAAATTCAAATGTATAGTGGAGTGTAGTAGGGTTAACAATGGGACCCATGAGGGTGGTGGGTACTCGAATCAGTGCCTGTGACACTACAGGTACCCGAAAAGCAATATTCTCAAATGTGTAGTACAGTCACGTCTCCCTGGATTGACTTACGATCTCTGAAAGTTAATGGCCTTGATCTGAGTTTGCTCTGTAGTGCTACATTTCGCCGTAACAGATTCAACCGACCGTTCTCAATCTTTGATCAGAAGCCTATTCACCAACCTCACGATCCTTATTCCAGTGGACCAATGCCTCAATGAATCCCCAACTCCAGGTAGCTTGGCGCACCTGTCGACCCCAAATATACATAGGAATCCAGCATAAAAGGACCGCCCCTGAGATCCCTGCCATGGCACCAAAAGCGTTTGCATAACCGCTCCCATCAATCCACGGGTTAGTGTAGAAGGAAAGAAGGAAACCGAAGGCGGCTGTGACACGTTAGAATATTGGAGCCTCTCCCTACTGGGACATGGAAGGGTTCATTTAAGGGTAAACTAACACTTGAACGCATGCTGTGTGACTGCTAACTCTCCTGCAACTGGGCGGTAGCTATCGATAGTGTAGACCAAGCTGATATTAGTAGCTTGGACGATCGAGAAGTTCACTATCATTTCTTATTAGCCTGTATACACACCTATAAAAGCTCGTGGTAGACTTACAAAGACCCAGGCCGATGGTGGGTACAATCCAGTGCCACCTGTGGGCGATGCCCACGCCGTACAGAACTAGCGCAAGAGGTGCGGTAATGAGCGAAATAGTGATAGCAGGCAATCGCATCTCTGGTTGCCGAATGCCGTTATTACCACGAGTTAGCCTATCAGCTACAATATCACTAAATCGACCGCCAAAGAACGCTCCGATACCGGCTCCGATAGGGCAGGCAACAAAGCATAAACCAGCTTGCCACGGCTGGAATCCGTAAGTGTTGCTATAAGCAAGAGCGAAATTAGAACTAATGGCGACGAGAAATCCAATCGTAACAGACATCACAAGAGTAGCCCAGAGTACTGGAGGAAGAGTGAGAAGGATAATCGGGCGAACGAAGAGCTTGAAGAAGGATTCCGTCGTATGTACGCCAGTGTACATCGACAAGCCTTGTATATAGCTGCGCTTGGGGGGTAGAGAACCGGATACGGGTCGGCATGCTGAGATGTCTTCAGACTGAACAATCTCAGGGTCCATATGCTCATCTTTTGTATGTTGGGTATGAGCTGTATTGGGTCCATTGACTGTCCGTGTCTCGTCCGGACTGCCTTGGCGGTTGTAGACAGTCTCTGGGAACGTGAAGACGATCAGAACGGTACACGTCCCGATCAGAGCCACTGAGACCCAGTAGATATATTGCCATTCTAGGTTGATAGTGATGAGCCCGGAAAGGATGATTCCAGCTCCCACACCGGCGGATAGAGCTGTGGTGTAGATACTATTTGTTATGTTAGTCAACGCCAACTCTGTGATCGAGCAAGGCCGCTTACGCCATGATGGTACCTCTCTCGTGCAAGAAGAACAAGTCCGAGATTGTTAATGGAGCTAGGCACTCAGCTGCGCCAGATGCGGCGCCCATACAAATTCGTGCGGCTAAGGCACTACTATATGTATTCGCAGCGCCAGCCCAGGCAGAGACACCTGTATATAGTACGAAAGAGATAACATAAATCGGTCGGCGTCCAAACTTGGTGATAAGGGGCATCCAGATTAGGTTCCCCATACCTTGGAGAAGGGCGGTAGAGGTAAAGAAGTAGGCGATTTTAGCGACATGCTTGGCGAAATCGGGGCCGGGCGGTCCGAAATAAAACTCAGTGATACTGACGATGGCGACTGTTGGCCCAGCAGCTAAGAAGTTACTGAAGAAGATGGCGCAGGAGACGAGAACAGCGATATAGACACGGTAAGGTTTAGACCTGTGTTATGCTTAGCCGGGGCATGTTCACACTGCTCGGAGATGTCGGACGAGAACATACCAGTTCAGAGGATCATTAGGATCATTCGTCGGGGTTGGGATGAGGATGATTTCGTTGGTCTCCTCGTTGCGGAGGCGAAGTCCTCCTAGATTGTTGGGCTGGGCACTAGACGTGCCCGTATCAATCTTGGAAGCAGGATAGGACATGGTAGCGATAACTACAAGAGATGATAGTTGTCTCTCAGAACCTTCCACAATGTATGATGTTTGGAGAGATGGTAAGAGGAGATGGAGGGGGAAACTCCACAATCACCAAAGACATGACAGGATATATTTATCGACGTCCAGTATTCATACAACCTCTTGATATCAAGAAGAGAAAAACAGTCTCGGCATTCGCATAATGTTGTCTGTCCGAACTCTAGTGCACACGGCAACGCGGATGAGGGGGCTCGACCACTAGCCTGCCTTCCCCACGGGGTTTGTCGCAGATCTAGCCAGATCCAGAGCCGCTAAATCTCTTCACCTACCAAGCTGCGGAGACCCAGAAATTACAAGGATGCCTATCTGTACCCTGAGGCACAGCTAGATACATACAGTACCATGATCCTCCAGGATTATGTCAAACCGTGTCAATTACTGAAACACGAAGAGGGAATTTGTGCCAAGAAGACAGATTCACGCGTTCTGGGACATATTGATGTATCCTTGGAAGTATTATTTTCTTATTATCGTCACTGGTCTATGGCTTGTTATTCATGCTCCGGTGCTGTAGTGAAGTGTACCGCCAATAGTCTGCCCTGCAAATATTCCCTTTTCAGCTTGAAAGGATAGCTATCTCCATACCCCATCCCAAGCATACCAAGGCGCGAGAAAGAAATTTGCCCTTGTCCATCCCACGTTGTATTAGGCTATCGTGGTTTCATCTCAATCTTGCCGAAGGTGCTGACCACAAGCCGACCGGAGGCGGCCTCACCCCCTCAACTCTCCAATTCCTCTTTCTCGGCCCCTCATTCTGTCCGGGGTCTGGGGACACGCGCCGCGAAAGCTCGGGGCGGGACCACCACGGCGGCAATCTCAACCTGAAGAGGTTAGTATCTGAGCAGACTAAACCCGGTTGGCGCCCGCCTTCAACGCCCTTTGATAAGATTCGAGTTAAACGCCCTCGATAAACAAGCTTGTCTAGCATGCAAAGCGGAGGAAGACTGCAACATAAACGACAAAGGTCAAGGCGAGCTTTTCACATATATTGACACACCAAACGATCCAATTTCCTGGGCTGTGGCTGATAGAAGCACGTCCTGTCACCATGTCTCCAACACAATCCACCAATAACGCCCACAATGGGTCTCAGATTACCACAAATGGCTCCGATGCCGTCGTTGAGTCTCGTGGGCTCCACGTCGTTGTCATTGGGGCTGGTATAGGCGGTCTTACAACTGCCATCTTCCTCCGCAAGCAGGGCCATCGTGTAACGTTGCTAGAGCAGTCTAGATTTGCCAACGAGGTTGGAGCGGCTATGCACTTGGCACCAAACGCCAATGGACTACTACGGCGAATTGGTATCTTCGGCGAGAGTATAGGTGCAAATGTCTTCGAACGGGTAAGTGACCGCAAAACACATTGCAGAAAGACTCTTGCCAGGCGGTGCTAACCGGGGACTGCTTGCTTGCACAGATTACCGAGTTCAACGCCAGCAACGAAACCATACGTGATGCCGATATTGTAGAGTCCAACAAGAAATGGCAGCATCCCTGGCACCTCGTACACCGTGTGCGTTTACATCGAGAGCTCAAACGTACCGCAACTTCGCCAGAAGGCTCGGGCATACCTGCGGAGCTCAGAACGTCCAGCCGTGTTGTTGATGTGGATACATCAACGGCTACCGTCTTCCTGGAAGATGGTAGTCAACTTCAGGGAGACTTGATCATCGGTGCCGATGGAGTTCACGTGAGTGATCATGCTTCCAGTTTCAATAGTCATGCCGCTTTGTGAGACTCACATACTAACAACGGATTTTGCCTACCAACAGTCCAGATCACGCCACAAAATAGCTGGGAAAGACGTCAAACCGCATAGTTCCGGAAAAAGTGCGTTTAGATTCCTCGTGCCTCGTCAAGCAGCCCTCGACGACCCGGAGACCGCCCAGTTTGCTAAGCACAACGGTCAACTCATCATATGGTATGGCTTGGACAGACGTGTTGTTATGTACCCCTGTGACGATAACACGATGTTCAACTTTGTCTGCATCCATCCGCGAGAGGAAAGTAATTCGGAGAGCTCGGAAGGTATGTTTCGATCCAGACTGTCGATCTTGCAAAGTTTGCTAATGGAGACTTGAAAGACTGGAGTACCGACGCCAACATGTCGGTGCTACTCAAGGTCTACAAGGACTTTGATCCTGCCTTGCTGAAACTTCTAGGCAAGGCGAACCCAGAGTCCCTCAAAGTATGGGAGTTGCTGGACATGGAAGTTTTATCAACATGGGTTGATAAGAGACTGGCTCTTCTCGGTGATGCCGCGCATCCTTTTCTCCCTCGTGAGTATCTCCTCTCCACCTCATCTTGCATCTGATGTGATAGCACTGACATTATCGCCTCTCAGATCAGGGGCAAGGTGCTGGTGTTGCCATCGAAGACGCCGCTTCCCTCGCCGTGGTTCTTCCAGCGGGCACCTCCGCAGCACAAGTTCCCGAACGACTGCAACTTTACCAAGAATTCCGTTATGAACGGGCAAACCGTATTCAAGAATACTCTCGCCAGGCAGGAAAAGACCTAAATGATCAGGACTTTGACAGTGAGTAGTCCAACGCTCCAGACCCCATCCTTTGAAGCTGAGATTAACCACCATTCGAATCTAGTGATGGAGTATACCAACTACAACATGGGCCACGACGAGTGGGATCACTCCACGAACCGTTTTCGGAAGTGGGATTGGGCTCAGAAGCCCCATCTTTACTGGCGGATGCCTATCTCGTTCGGTCCTATGCCCGGCCCACGTCAAACCTTCGAAGGAGTACCGAGGAGCGCTACCCAGTCAACCTTTACAACCGCCTCTATCAAATTCAAGACCTCACGGACCCTTCTACAGAACCTATTTCCCTCTACCTCGTTCCGTTTCAAGAGCCCAGGTACTGTCGCGTACGCTAGCTTCTCGCAGACCACACTCAACCGAATGGAGTGGTTAGGCGGCTCGGGCTATCGACACATAGGTCTGTACATCCATGGTGTTCAGTACGTACAGAAAGATGGCACCGAACGTGACGGAACATTCTTACCGATCCTGTGGGAAAGCCTTACCGATCCCATTGTCAGTGGTCGTGAAGAGCTGGGAATGCCAAAGCTGTATTGCTCAATTGATATCTGGAAACGCACAAACAGTTACCGAATCCAAACTGGGTGGCAAGGCGTCAATTTTGGCACATTTACCCTCGAAGGCCTCAAAGAAACCGATCTGGGTGCCTCTAAGGGGACAATTGGAGGGGAAGATGATGAAGGAATCTTTGCTTACAAGTATATTCCCAAGGTAGGGGAGCGCGGTCAGGCAGACGTACAGCATGCTACCTTCGTACCTCACGCAGAAGAGCAAAACGTCGTGCCCAGTAGAGTGTTAAAGATTTTTACCGCTGAGAAAGCGAGCTTCGAGTTTAATCCACAAGATTGGGAGGCTTTGCCGACACTCCACCATGTTGTCTCGAGGTTGGCGGAACTCCCGGTATATGAGGTCATAGGGGGGAAGGTTGTGGAGGGACTTGGAGTACCAGACGTATCTAGTGCTAGGCGAATAGACTAAGTAAATAGCTTCAACTAACGAGGGAAATAAGCTTGTGCATCATACAAGTATGTGAGCAACTGCACTTTTTAACTAGAAATAACCAACCCGATAGCATGTTAAGTCCTCAATGAAAATAGCCAAAACTCTAAAAGGAAATGATATTATGAGAAATATTCAAGCGTAACAAGAATATAATTTTTCTGGATTTTTAAAAATCAGCATCAGGGGAAGCTTCCTTTTCCTTTGATCCGATTGACTAAAGAACCGATAGATTTGTTACTCATACATGTGGCTTCGAAGCCGAAAGGATTAGCGAGTCTGAGTCCCCTTCCTACACGTCCGTAAAGGATTGACCCTGGGATTACACGACTTTGTGGCTAATTTACCGTCTTCTGATAAGCCCGGTTATCAAAAGCCAAGACTAACGCTCGTGTTTTCTCCCTGTATCTGACCTGAACTCTAAATGACATAAGTGTGAGCCACAAGCCACATGCAGGGGACAAATCAGTCAATCAGCGGCCATGTGCTACTTTTCCCAATAGCCGTACACATCCATACTAAGCTAAAAGAGTTGGGAAAACGGTTTGTGGCCTTCATGTAACAAGGCGAGACAAAATCAGACGTCGAGATCAATAAGCCTCAAACGAGCCGCAATCCTTCTTGAGTCTTTTGCGAAGTCTATAAAAGGCCGTTCTGCCAAGATTACAATAGCGATTGGTTCCACATGACAAACATCAAGCCAAGTTTGCGTAAAACAACATGTTTAAGCTTCTATTTGCTATACGAGGCGTAATCCTAGATACTCCTGGGTTTCCACGATCTAGTGGAGTTAACACTCTAGATCCCTCCCTATTTACCACCACTACGTCAGTAGCGGCGCCCGCCACACAAAGCCTTCCATCCGTGCCGCACAAGTACAGGCCGCTAGAGAATCCAGCTGAAGGTTTGCTTTTCAATTCCGCCCGCAGCTCAGGCCTAGCCAAGTACGATTGTCGTCTTAAAATCAAGCCTGGCAGCCATCTTTTATTTCGGGCGTGGTGACTTACTATGAACGGTGTCTAGGACGTCTAGGTGCCCAAGATTCGAAGGAGGATGCACAGCTTCGATCCCGTGGCTGTATGCCCAGAACATTCTCCAATTTAGTGTAAACTTTCTGTGGGCTGACACATAAGATTTCCCCTGAGTTATTGTACAGTCTATCGAATGTACCTGAAAGACAGGTGGCTAGCGGCGAGATCGCGTCAAACGTTTACGCTTAAGAGGATCTTCAGGAACCTAACCCTGCATTACAAGATGGCGTGGCTCCCATGTCCATTACTCCGGCACCAAGTGGACACAGATCGACAACTCCGAACATGGCCTTGTCTTCGACCGTTGCCGTTGATATTGCCATCGCGTGTATCTGCGCGACTTTGATCCTGTCACGATGTGTGTATCGCATCTATCACAGGTGCAAGGGCCACGCGGGGTCTCATCGACTCTGGCATGCTGATGATGTCTTCATGGCTGTTGCGCTACTCCCGCTCATCACGCGGACGATTTGTATTTCCTTATCTTTCTCATATAATCCCTCCCATACTCGAGAACCCGCGACCGCAGAAGAGGCCGCGGCCGCGAATATGACTGTCGAGAGACTTCAGCATGATCGAACTCTTGCACTACAGCTAGTCGTTGGTGCGCGATTGAGCTATGCACTCTTGTGAGCTTCCTTTCGCATCGTTATCTGATCGTATACTGAGCTTCTAGCCTCTGGTGTTTGAAAGCCGCTCTTCTGTACTTTTACTCTCGCTTTGTTCGGGTAATGGCCTGGAGTAAGATCGCAGTCACAATATTGTGGTGGGTCTTGGGTCTTTCTTGTATCATCGTTCTCGTGACGATTCTAGTCGAATGCCGCCCAATATCCTTGTGAGTATCGATTAGAGCAGCTGTCGACAAATTTACTGATCGTTTTAGAATGTGGAAACTCACTTCTGATGAACTGAGTATGATCCATTCCCGCAGCAATAACTGCCTACTATCATTAACACAAAGTAGGACCAACGTGTTCTGACGGCATGATGGGCTTCATTGCTATGGCCGTATGCAACATCACGACTGATTTCGCCCTTCTCATCTTGCCATTCCCAACACTGGCAGTTACTAGGCTGAACTTGAAGACGTACGTCAGCCACTGTCAGTATACTCATTTACTTTGAGCTGATAAATGGCAGCAAACTCCAGCTCGGGGTTCTATTCGGTATCGGCATTCTGCTGATCGTTATCACAATAGTTCGCGTGCCACTAATCCTAAATGACTCTATGTCACAAAAGTCTCGCTCAACTGCAAGTGCCCCAGTCACAACCTTAAGTCACAGTAGCTAATAACAAATAGTGGGCTACTATCGAGATCCTGTGCGGATGCATAGTTGCGAACACTCCATTTTTTTATGGAATCGTGAGAGAACTTCAACATAACAAGGGTACTCAGCCTTCAGTCACCGATCCAAGCCGAACAGGAGGCCCTTACTATTTACAAAGCAAGGGGATGGATCAACAATCCTACGAGCTAGAGCCTGCAAACAGTATGGGGAACACTAGTTCTCGAGAGCTTGTTACACTTCCATAGTCTTTGCTTAATCACTGTATATTAGTTTTTGCTTCTCCGTAACGTCTAGGACTGCCCAATGCATCACCAGAACTCGGCTTCTTCCGTGAAAGTTCTAAATCTTCAAGAACATCGCATTGGCCCTGAGACAGGGCGGCTGGCAAACTGAGACGTGTGCTGCCACATTTCCCTTGTCAAAAACTAGCCTCGGACTCTTTTTTTCCCCCCTGCTCCGTAGAGAGGCCTGGTTTTGTCAGCGCTGCTATGTCAATTAATAATAACAAAGTCCTACTGATGGGGTTATAGTTGTGGTGTACGTAGGCGAAGTCATCATGGAATGTTGTCTCGAACCCTAATCGGGAAGGCTTTGTCTTGAGATAAAGGACTACACGAATGTAGCTTTTCTTTTCGGTGTCCCTCACCTGCTGCCACTCAACCCGCTCGGCGAGAATTTCTCCCTGTCAATATGCTATTGCGTGCTAATATCTCAAAGTGTATGGGAAAACAGTTAAGTAAACAGGCCCAGCATACGGACAAATCCTCGAAGCTCGGATTTGTGCTTTGCTGTCGCACTACTCTCGCCTGTGTACAAACCAGGTGCACACTGCTCGAGCCCTCAGGGCTCAGGTTCTCAAATTACCCCGGGACTTTCCACACGCTAGTGCTGACTAAAAGCCCAACGGTGCGATTCGGGAGACGGCCGGGGGGCGGCGGCGGCTTACCGACCAATCATGCTCGACCAAAGCCGACACAAGCTGGAAGGAAATCATCGAGAGTTGGTGAAAGTACCTAGTTACATATGTTTTGGATGCAGCAGAAATCAAAGGATGGAAATTTGAACAGGAGATCTAGTTCAGGTGACTTCCAAGCAGTTGTTAGGCCGAGCTTGGTGTGTAGACACATGTATGAATTAGTTATGATGAGTTGCTCTTATCAGAAGAGGAGTATAACCACAGTCAGCAGGCAATAGGTAGATTTCGCAAATACAGCCATGTACAATGATAGTTTACGGTCTTTCAGAATTGCGACCTAGCAGAATGATCGGGCTGCACCAGCTGTGAGAGTTGAGAAAAAGGCCGAAAACCACGTAAAGAAACACTAAAATCTGGGGTTAAAGTGTATGTGATTGCAAGCGCGCCAACTCGCTGATCAAACGTGGATACTAAGCCGACTATAGGGTAACCAATGAAGTTCCGTGAAGCCCGTCTACCAGGAGGTTTCATTTTTCTCTCCTTTTTGTTTCGTTCTGTAATTCCGATATATTCCACCGGAGTAGCCCATCGGAGAAGTCAGCCAGAAAAATTCACTGCAGAAGCCCACCGGAGAAGCCCACCGGAGGAGCTCGCCAGCAATCGTACGTGTTGGCTATACCTTCACTATAGACCGTCGCCCCCATGTAGTTCAGACGGGAAATAATGATGAACACTAGGATTACTATAGAGAAGCGGTGGATCATCCACATGAATGGGCGACATCTCCGCATAGCGCTCATCACCTTTGATCACATTATCCAATCGCAACATTTCGTTGATCTTTCTTCTTCTTTCACATTCTCCTCTTTCTGCTGTTTCAATTTATCTTGGATCACTTGGTTTAGTGTTTTACTGGGTTCGGGCGGCCTAAATTGATTTCTATTGGTCCACATGCCGCCTCGCACTACCCCTTGAGCCCCCAAAAATTGATGGACACTCAAAGACGTATCGACATTCCAATAAGAGACAATGCCACCTGACCTAGCTTTAGCAGTATTCTGGGGTACCCCGTTATTTGTGATAGAAATGCGGGGATGCGGGGACGCATGGATCAGGAAACTGAACACGGGAGCAATCTGCAACCAGAAAGGGTATGGCGAATGTGTTGAAGTATCTCGAAATGGTCTTGGTATGACTTTCGACATAGACAAGACGTGATGTATTAAAGAGGGACAGCTCGCCGGCTTCGAAAGAGATTCCTTCCAAGATAGACACTATCCAGAATCCTATCCACAATCAAACTTTCTTTGTTCCCAATAACCTAATCATGAAGCTCGACATTCTCCTCCCGTTCCTGGGATACATCACTTTGGTAGATGCTAGTATTCTACACTCGCCCGTCAAGCGAAGCCAGGGCACCGCAACGGTGTCTTTATCGCAGCCGTCGGGCACTCCTCGACAATTGGGCTCTGGTGTCCTCTACGGCATCCCAATCAATGATGGGAAAGTGTCTACGCAGATTCCTGACAGCTTCTACAAAGACATCGGCTTCAACTATGGTCGAGCTGGTGGTGCGGCCTGGCCATCGCCTCATCGAGGATGGGCCGTGAGCCCGGACGAATACCCCGTAAGTTCTCATCTCTGATCTTATGACTTGAAGCGCGCAATGCATTAACTGATCCCTCAAAAAATTCAGTTTCGATTCCAGGCTGTGTTGTCAAACTATCGCACTACACGCAAGTTTGGCGCGCCCTTCATCTTACTTCCTCACGATCTTTGGGGGATTGACAACAAAGGTTATCCTCTCCCCGGTGATGATGGTGATTGGAGTAAATACGACGCTTTTCTCACCAAGATGATATCGGATATCAAAGAGCACGACATGACTTCGGATCTAGTCATTGATATCTGGAACGAGCCTGATGGTAGTGGCTACTGGCCCCGGCCGCAAGCTCAGTACCACCAGTTGTGGGCCCGAACCTACAATCGCCTGAGGTACGATCAACCCGCCGGTATCCTTGGCTACTGGCCGATTTCATTTACTTGTCCCAACAAGAGACTAACGTAGTTTACTCCCTCTAGGTCGGGTCTTCCTGGAGCGAAGATCGCGGGTCCTGCGACGGCTTTCGGCCCAGCGGCCAACAATCCAGTTTTCACTGCCTGGGCGGAGTTTGTAGCCAAGAATGGAACTGTTCCTGACATCTACACCTGGCACTCGCTCTCACGAAACTTAAGCCCTCAACGTGAGGCGGATTTCTTCCAGAAGCAGCGGAGTGACCTAGGGCTGCCCTCTAAGCCAATCATCATCAACGAGTACCTGGCGTATGACGAGGAAGGCCCTGGACCTGTGGCCTGGTATCTCGGCCAGTTTGAGCGTCTCGGGTTCGCGGCTCTACGAGCAAACTGGGCTAAATATGGTGCCAACGCGGAATATCTGCACGATTTTCTCGCGAACCTTCTAGGCTCAAAGGACGGCACCTATTACCCAAACGGCGAATGGCAGGTTTATAAGTACTACGCTTCTATGGGCGGAGAACGCGTTGCTACCACGCCCTCTTCCGACGGCGTTCTAGAGGTGTTCGCGACGACCAACCCCATCAAGATCCTTGCTGCAGCTCGTCACAGTAAAGACACGTACAGCATTACCGTAAAGGGCCTTGGAGAGCGCGGTATCACCGGAAAGGTCCGATTGGCAAGTTATGGGTTTTCTTGGAATGGCGTGTTTGGAAGAATTGGTGACCCAGTGTCTTTCGGATCTGAAGTCCATGAGATTAAGAATGATGCGGTAAGTCCAAGGTCAAATAATCTCACTGATCGAGTTTCCCGGGATTTTTCTGAAAGAGTACATGCACTAACTCATCACTTATAACAGATCACCTTCGACGTCCGCCCTCGTAGTACACAGGAGGCGTACGCCTTTGAGCTGACTCCGGTCTCCAGCTAAGGCAGCGTAGTTCGAAGTTGGAGGAACGGCTGGAGACACTTTCGGTTGAGTTAAGACAACTACACAATCGTTATTAGCTGGATAGCTCGGATCTTAACTTTCCATGCAGTACCCCTGTGTGCTTGTGATGAGATGAGTGGGGCAATTGTAGATGATATCCGCATTATGCGGTGCGCAAGTATGCTTTATATATACTGATGACAATTCAATTACCGCTTTTCATTGCCGAAAGTTCTTCAAGCGAACGGTTTGATTCTGGCTGGAGAGTTCAGCGGCAAAGCATCGTTAGACGACGGTCATTTTCTTATTGTTTCAGGGTCAGCTTATACGAGGGGCTCTCCGGAACCATTGATCTTACTTCATGTTTCCAATACATCAAATATTGCTTTAGATCATGCATTTTAAATTTCTTGGGAAATCGATTTTCTCTCATTTTGTTGATTTGTGAGCAGCGCTGCTGCCGTTGTTTCACTTCAACATAACCAGGCCACGTATCACTCTCATTGCCAGCCACCTTTTACGTCTTCGTCGCTCGTTTCGTGGATGTACGAGGTAATAAGTATATTTCAGATCCTTGTGCTGGTCATCTATGGAAATTGTCAACAAATGAAGCCATTCCGAGCCCTTGTTCCATAGTGGGGCGTTGGAGAAAATGGGAATGTGCAAAATGCTGCTTACATGAGCCGCTCGAAGATAACGTGAATGGCAATAGGACCATGCTATCTTACGAAGTTCTTTCGACATTATGGGCAGGTCTCAAGCTATGGCCGACGAAGCACTACGAGATCAAAAACGCTTTCCTTGTGGCTGAATCGACTTGAGGTGGGACCATCGACGTTCCGAATGATGACGAGTCATGCCAAGCTTTCTCCCACATCGCGATCGGCTAAGACCCTACCGAAACGACCTAGAAAGTCTAGTGCAAAATGATGGAAAATCGATGCGCACAGCCAGAACGGAAGTCAATGGTCTTCTAGTGGCGGATCTTTTAAATGAGGCCTCCTAGCTTATTGCTGAAGAGTCCATTCCAGACCCGGGCACGACTGACGTGTACTTGCTTGCACAGCATTGAGCCGTGTAGTGTTATTCAGAGCCTTGATCTTGAGCCAACCAGGGTCACTGTTAAAGTAATTACAGGTGTAGTAGAGCCCCTTGCGGGGAGCTTGACTAAGTTGCGCCATGGCTGCGTGCTTCGGCTTCTTCCTCGAGCCTTTTCCACAATGACAATCCTCTTTACTCAAACTCAACCCTAGCATATAATTCAACTAAATTCTCCTCCATCTGAACCACTTCTATTCTCGACCGATGCGGTCATGATGGGTATGCCCTTAGTGAAGCCTGGAAAGAAACATTCCTTCTACGAATGTGGCGATTGTAGACAGTCCTATTCGAGACTTCAACATCTTTGGCGTCATGTTCAGATGCATACCCTAGGTAGTAGCGGCCATGGACTTAGCCCACTAGTTTGCTAATACATCCTCATATATACGTGTATGACGATGAATACGATGAGCCCGCAAAGCGCTGGACACAGATGTTCAAGTGTAGATCCTGCGACCCTGGAGACTGCATAGAACTCAATACTAGCGCTCCAAGCCAATTGAGCTCATTATGATCAAACTAGACTTCCCCATTTATCTCATATTATACTAGCGCTCTCAAGTTTCTTATCAAAGCGAGCTCCTTCATTAATAAACAAGACAGGCGGAAAAACTTTGCGAGATTATAGAAAGAGTTCATGGCTTTGAGAGCTAACATACAAGACCCCAGTCTCATCTCAATTTTCTACCTCAATATAAAGCTAAGGCTCATTCGAGCGTTGCGACAGAGCTTATTTTCCAATCTTACGCTTTTATCACCACAATAAACTCCTAGCCACTTCAAGCAGCACTGGGGGTACCGCCTGGAGGCGCACCTCCGCTTTGAGCCTCAGAGCCGCTTCCAGAGAGGGAAGGGCTGTTCTCGGTGTCAATACCAATAGTAACATATCCAATGACACCGTTACGAATGTCCTTTCCATCCATGGGAACGATGTCAATGACAGGATTGTACCCATTTGCTTCGCTGCTGGAAAAGACGCTGTCTACATCATTGGTCGTCCGGTTGATCTCGGTGTGACTGACATAAGGTTCCAAGTCCATGATTGTCTGCGATACAGTTTCGTTGAAGTAAAGCTGACCGATAGAGTTGGAGTCTCCAGTTTTGACAGTGCCGTTGGTGTGGAGCACCCAGTTGGTGAAAACTAGTATCACATAATCAGTTTCTTATCACAACATTAATTATTAAATTCAGTGCCACTCACCCTGAGCGTGAATATGAATAGCCCGCTGGATATAGAAGCCCGGGAAGATAGTTTTCATCTCCATAAGACCATCCTCATTGGTGGGCCACATTCCACGGAGCCATGTGGTATCATCGGTGTGTAAATCGGTTTCTCCAATCTCAAAGTCGGTAACGTTCAAGTTCTCTAACAGCTCTCTGAAGTCGGTGTTGGGGTCCCGACCAGTGAAACTGGAATAGCTTCCGGTAGCGTTGCAGTGCCAGAAAGCGACAAGAGCATTAGGCAAAGGTTCACAAGTCGCCATATCGATAACGCCAACGTCAAGGACCAAAGGCACACCAATCTGATCTTCCACCATATCTTGTCGTAGAGTCTCAGATCGAGGCCAGTAGTAAGGACCGGCAGTAACGTCGGGTGCTAGGACGCAAGTGTCATTCTGGAGAACATCATAGTATGGTGCTTCGGTGGTAATCTCAAAAGTCGAGTTGCCAGAGCGTCGCTTCAGGCTCTGCTCACTTCGTCGTTCGTATCTTCGCTTGTTGAGATTTGAGACACCATGGGCGCACCTATTCGAGAGATCGGCACTACGCTTGGCAATGGCAGGAGAAACCGCTACATGAGCAAGTGATGGGAGAATCAGGTGACAAAGTGTTACTAAAACTCGCAGCTTCATTGTTCTTGGTCGGAAGGTATTTCGCAATTGACAAAACGATAAGAAAAAAAGGCAATAGGGTGAAATAGATTGGAGTGCTATGGACTGCTTGACTGGTGAAGCGGTCATTCGATCCACCTACAATATATAGTCACGAAGAAAGCTCGATCCAAACCTCCTACGACGAAGTACGCCTGTTACCTACTCAAGTAAAAAACCGGGACACGCTAGCCTACGAATCTTCGTGGCTTCCGAAGCAGTCCCCCTCAATCCCGCGATCGACATGAGTGGGCCTGATCACAGACGAATCACAAATGGATAATTTGCAAATTGTAGCATGAGTGGGGAGGGAATCGTAATGTGAATTCGATTCCTTGGTGTGGCACGTCACTCAAATCAAGCGGTATGTAACCGTCGGGAAAATATACTACAATAATAATGTGTATTGCATGACGCGGCTTAATAGAGATGAAACTCCGAGGCACACCAGAATAGACTAGGCATAGTTCCAGTGAACGGCTTATTTACCTGACCACGGAAGGCGCAAATACAACAAGCAGAACTTGACGAAACATGTCGAAACAGGACCTTGCACCTTCACTAGCCGGAAAGGTAGTAGTACAAATGGCTGTCTCATCATCATTACCTATTCTATCGAATTGATGCGTCGTCTCAAATAAGGTACAGCACGGCTACCACATGGAGTACGAGAGGTGAGCGGACGGTATGGGGTTTGGTAGTAACGATTCATGCTTGTGATAGACGGCGGAGTTTGGGCTGACTCGTACATTCAAGGAGAGCAAAAGATATATTGACGCAACGCTTCCTAAACACGGTGGTATGAGAGCTGAGAAGGCTAAGGTACTTTGATAAGAACTTTTACCAAGTGATCCGCTCAAAGAGACTGCATTTACAATCCAAGGCGACCTCTAACGGCAAATTATGGCAGTAGCAGTATCTTTTCCGTCCAGGAGAGTATCGGCCTCCAGATGTCTTCTCCTGGAGCACAGGACGTGCTGAGCTAGGAGTCTATGAATCCTCCAATTGCCAAATGCTATTCGCTGCGGCCAGCTAAGTCATACGCGACGCGAGATTAGACTTCACAGGTGTAGCTCAATTTCTCCAACAGCATCAATTGGCCACACTATGCAGCACATCACCAGCACAAAATGGCGCATCATAATAGGCCTGTTATCCGCCAACGGGAGGTTTAAGTGCGGATAGTAAACAGTAGCCGAGAGGCCTGTCATTAGAGACGTTGAAGACCCGACCACCCGATGCCTACGGTTACTGTGTAACCAATCCGATCCCGAGCGAGCATATATTACTCTTCACGATGGAGACGCAGTCGCCTTGGTGATAAACAACTACGGTGGACTATCACCATTAAAACTTGGCGCCCTGTCTCATAGAGTCTCCGCAAAGTCAAGTCGGACTGGAATCTCGTGCCCATCAAAGCACTTATCTGAACCTTCGAAACCTCTCTCAACGCCCCGGGTTTTTCCATCTCGCTTTACAATTTGTCCAACGCGGCAAAGCAGTCGAAGACTGCTGCCAATACCCTTCTTCAACTCCTCGAAACACATACGACAGCCGCATCTTGGTCCAACACGACACGGCCGGCACCTCATGAAGCGAGGCGATCATTTTCCAATGTCAACAAGAAAAACGAAGACGGTTCAGCAATTAACTGTATCCAAGTCGACCTTTCCCTACTGCAAGCCATGATCCGTCGTGCTTGTGAGCGTGTCATCGCAGACAAGCCGAAACTGACTGAGTGAGATATGGTGATGGGCGACGGAGACTGCGGCGAAGCTGTTAAGGGTCTCTCCGAGTCTGTTCTATCTTTGCTTGACAAGGAAGCCTTGAAAACCGGGGCCGTACATGGCTTTTTACAACAACTTTCTGCTTGTATCGATGATATGGGTGGCACCCTGGGCGCAATTTTTGGCATTCTCCTTTCTGCATTCCAGACATTTCTGACCAATGCTACTTAAACGGGGCTCCCATTTTCTAGTGATGCCTCCCTTTATGCCACAGCACTCGATCAGGCAGTCACCTCATTATTGAAGCACACTTCGGCACGAGAGGGCGATCGCACAGTGATGGACGGTTTGATTCCGTTTGCTGAAGCATTTGCACATTCAAAGGACTTCGCAAGTGCTGTCGAGTTAGCGAATGAAAAGGCTGACGGTACACGATATATCGAGGCAAAGGTAGACAGGGCTACGTACGTTGGTCAAGGTCATCAAGTACTAGATACTGGAGCGTGGGCTCTATTTGAGATCTTGACCGGTGCAGCTGAAGTTCTGAACTGGAAAGTTAAATAATTGTAGAATTGATAGCTTCTACTCGACCCCTTCTTGACGTAAATTACGAGTGCAAGGTGAACGCCATCCTTGATACTCCTCATCAGCCGCTCCGCTTACTTAATAGAAGAATCGTAAGAAAAGGAAGAAAAAGAAGAAAAAAAAAGGAAAAAGAAAAAAAAACGAATTGGGAATTGAATGTCCAACTTTCAGCTGAACAGTAGCTCGTCGAGAGGCTTCCAAAGCTTATGTAGGCAAGCAGCACCCCAGATAGTGGGTGGCGGTGCGTCTGTCCACGGTTGAGGCTCAGGTTAGCCTTGAAATCGAGATTCCTTCTTTTTAAATTACTTTCTTATTATCGTATTATATCAGATTAGTTAAAATACATGTGGAAGTAATGTTATTCAATAAATTTAAAACTCTAGTTATGTATCACAGCTGGTAACTGGAGAGTTTAAATAGAGTTAAAATATGTTAAATACCTTTTAATTAATATATGAGACTAAAGCTAACTATTAAAGATTCCTTAATGGAATGTCTTTTGATTGATTCCCGTGGAACCCATCATCTTTAGTTCTCTCCACCTGCACTTCACGCTGGACACGTATCTGATGCCTATCCCCCTTCTTATTATGTGTCTGATTATGCCTCCTGTCATGTTCAATAACGTATAAGCCATCGGTTGAACCCTGTAGGCTTCCATTATCGTCAAGGCGCTCGAAAGAACCTTCGAAATCGTCATCTCGCCGTCTCTTTGGATTGGTTCCAAGGCTGCCAACGGTGACTCTCGTGCTAAAGTTGTTCTTGTCATCGGGTTTTCCAGAGCCTGTGTTATGAGACTTAGTAGTAACTACAGTATGTAGCATGCGCTTCAGAAGCGGTGCACAGGGTGGTAGACAGGAACCGAGCAAGGCGAGACAAGTTTCGATGGCAGACGCTGTATGCGGAAAGAGGACAGTTCGGCTGATATTATTTCCATTGGGCCCTGAACCGGGTTGGTAGATCAAGAAGAGAACAAGGCGCGCAATCGAGGCAAGGACGACACTGAAACATGACCTTGTTAGCGTATACACAACGTATGTCTTGACTAGCGACGGATCGCTTACCTGCCACCGAGTAAGAATATAGTAGTAAGAGCCCACTTCTTATCTCTTCCCATTTACAACTTCCAGACCTCACGGACCGGAAGGGCAACAGTGAATAAGTCAAAGATGATATTGGGAACCGTGATCCCAATATAGAACTTGGTCGAGTCGATGCATTTACTTGGTATAGTCTGGTCCCAAAAGCCATGGACCGGATTACAGCTAAAAACTGGAAAATGGAAAGTTAGCAAGGACTTCTCGAGATCGGTCTACCGCGGAGTTCACTTTGACCGAGGGATGCGAAAAGCAAGTTGTTGGGTGGCGTACTGCTAACTAGCACGACAGAAATTCCCCATCCATCTAACATAGATGCGATCACCCATGCAGAATAGCGGACCGAGGGTGCCGCTGAGAAGATGCGGTGATACATAGCTAAGACGGCTGCTTTGGATAAAGGACATGCTATGCCATACACGCATTCAATACCAACGATCGACTATCACTTCACAGTTAGACAATCGACATGATCAAGTAGAGATGAGATTGAGAGATCGAATCTGATCGAGGCTTACCTTTAGGAAGCTGGTAACACCGCCAGAGAAATCATGCTGAATCTTGATCATATTAGATCCTAGACCTTGGGACACACCTGTAAGAGTAAGTGTCATTCAACATGAAGAGCCGTGAGGAGACAAACCAACGCATTCAGCAATAAGCATAATATGATTTGCCACCTGGTAAAAGATAAGATTAGTCATATATTATATGGCCACCGTACAGATCAATTTCTTACCAGAGCTATTATGGAGATAAATTCATCAATGGTCCACGCAGTTTTCGTAATGGTTCGGGTAGTGTAGAGACGCAGGCCAACAAAAATAGTAGCAATGCCACTAAAAGCAGCATGCGGCGCAATAAGAATGCTGCCGATGTTCGCATTGGAGAAGTAAGTGACATCATCCATAGTAATGGAGTGATAATGTTTGTGTATTTGTTTATGTGTTCTGGAATGAGGCTTGGGACTCCCGCCCTCGTATAAGGGAAAAGTGAGTGGCAAGTCGGCAAGTTATGATCCCTGGCTGGGCTTTAGAGTTCTAGGGTTTTCGACTGTTGGTTATAACGTAGAAGGTGAAGCCTTGCCTTTGACTGTGGGTAGTCTACCATACGGTCATATCGGGGATCGCTTGACTTGAGCTAGAGAATTAAGGGGTAACAAGTATGGGCCACAGGCAGGCGTTTCATGGCCTTACCCCGTCCCTTCACCACGGGAATAGTAGCAACAATAGCGCAATTAATTCTCTCATCCCATGAAAGATGCCCCCAAGTTCATCAGAAATATAAACGACTGACCTCCACAATGTACGCAGTAAGGCTTGGGAAGGCTTTACAGTAGTATGCTTTTAAAGTGAAGTGCAATCCCCAGCGTAGGCGGATAATTTCGCGACCGAGGCCGGGCTGTCTTAGTAGGTCAGGATTTAAAAGAAACCGAGGCTTGTTGATACTATGATGAAATAAGTACACAGGATATAGAAAAGTAAGTCACTCCAGTATGTGCGATCTCGGCCTTTGCGCACAACTTGTTGTAATTTTGTGCCTTTTCTCCGGGCTTGGAAGAGCTTGGATACATACATTTGGACCACTGGAAGCCACGGACGGGACATGGTATACGCTGGACTAGAAAAGGCAAGATCGTCAGGGTATTTATTAAGAATCCCAAATCACGCATGGGAGCCGCGACTCATCCTGCGACCGCAGCTGTTATATCGGCTGGCTTCGATAATGTGGGATACCAAGGATAATAGCTGGTAGGATTCATATGCTACTCTCCCTGATATGATGAGCATTGGGTTATAAAATCTTTTGCCTATCATCGAGCATGATCAGTGATAAAAGACTCTAAGATGTAGGCCAAACCCGTCAGCTTCTTCATTAAGTCAATGGTTGGCTTCACGGTTAGCTCGGCTAGTTTGCTGGTGACGGCTTGCAGATCATTTCTAAATTGATACCCGCTCGCTTCTTTGATAATAGATAGATACAGGGCTTTGGAGGTAAAAACACCAGTGCTAATACAACCCCCGTACCCCTTCTAGAGCTATCCTACGTCCTATCTAACAACACATACAGTATACGTCCTTGACTATCTTGAATAACTAGTCACTTATCTACTAACAAAATAAAGTGGCAGACCTAAGAAAGCACATAACCACTTTAGAGGACTTCCAAACCTTGAGACCTGTGCAATAGCATTGTACCTACGGATATCAGGCCAGAAAATTTTGTCCTGTCAACACACGACCCTGGTACATAACAAGGATAACCCTAGTGAATTAAAAACAAAAATCACGGTGAGGGCGTTTCCTACCTATTCTCCACTGTATACTTGGAACGAAGGAATCGAGAGACAGGGATAAAGCCGGCAACAGGGGAAATCCTTGGTCCCTGTGATGGTATACTACGTAGTATGTAGTAATACTACTCTGGACCAACGCACTCGCCAGCTGTTGTGGTCTGACTCCGTTGGACCAAATCTGTAATGGCTCTACTTTTATGGGTCGGCTGAGAGCTGATGACTTTTACCGCATGCCGTAACTATTACGGGTTAGCTAGCATTCGGGAGTGCAGGCGAGCTGTGTTTGTCTCCGCTAAAGACAGAGAATCTCGCTCTCTGAATGATCTTAGATCCCACTCACTACCCTGCTACCGTTACTAGACCATGCATACGAATTCAACTCCATCTTGTCCCACTCGCCGATAGACCTCCGTGTGTTGGTTGTATTTATAAATCTTTGTCGTGCTCACTTGTTGGTTCCTAAACACTCATCCATTTATCTGCGGCCCAAATTGTTTCAGTCACCGGCTGACTCGATTACGCCTATAAAGTGAAGCTCCTGTTGCTCTTCGCCTTTGCCTTCCAGCTCCTCTTTGTATCCCTCTGCCTATTTCCGTTTCGATTGGAAGCATGGCAACCGAATCTATCATCACTGGAGATGGCGTTAGCCTGTCCTACAGTCAAAAAGGGCCGGTGATCGGTAAGCCGATGCTCTTCATCACCGGTTGGAGACAGGCTGCTTCGGTATGGAAGAAGCAAGTAGACTATTTTTCAGCCGCCGGCTTCAGAGTCACGACATATGATATGCGCGGCCATGGCGAGTCCTCAAAGCCAAATTTCGGCTATCGCGTCACCCGTTTCGCAGCCGACTTAAACGACCTCATCACACAACTCCACCTGAAAGATGTCACTGTTGTTTCGCATTCCAAGGGTTGTTCCGTCATATGGGCATTCTGGGATCAGTACCCCGACTCTCACAAGCTTATTAAAAAGCTTGTCTTGGTTGATCAGCCAGCGGATTTCGTCATCGACCCTACTTGGACCGAGGACAAGACTAAACAACAAGGGGCCATCTTCGCTCCAGATGCCGTGTATCAAACCGCTGCCGGTATGACAGCTCAAGCGCCACCTCTGGTTAAGAGCATGTTCACCAGCAACATCTCCGAAGATGATTACAACTGGGTCATGGAACAGAATCTGAAGATGAGCGATGCCAACGCCGGAACTCTACTCATTGACCATGCTTATAAGGATTGGCGCGATGTCCTTCCCCGAATTAATGTTCCTGCCCTGGTTATTGGAGGAGAGCTTAGTATTTTCCCAACAACTGGAATTACTTGGGTCGCATCTCAGATCACTGATGCAAAGTGTTATGTATTTTCAGCTGAAGAGCAAGGCAGTCACTTCATGTTCTGGGAGAACCCTGAGAAGTTTAACTCCCTACTAAAGGAGTTTATTCTAGGATAATTAAATCACCCCTAAATGATTAATGTGCTTGAGAAGTAAGCTAACTGAGTGAGTAATCTAACTATCATACTGTGCAGCTAAAAATAATCTACCCTATGACGCCTTTTTATCTTAAATAAAGTTACTTAAAATCTAAAAAGATTCCTTTTAAAAATAACATATAAAGATATAACTTGATGTCGACTCTGCTATTTTTATATCTGACTTATCCATCTAGTCAAACACATCCATCACATACCTAACATTTCTCTGTTTATCAAACCACTCGCATGCCTCATCTAAGCCCATATCACGTCCAGATCTATTCTCGATCTCGACCTTCACATTAATCATAACCTCTCTTACCGAATCAGCCATCACCCTTGACCCACACACATACACCATAGCGTCTTTCTTCCAGAGCTCGATAAAGTCCTCCCTGTCTTGCCAGATCCGATCCTGGACATAGCTGCGCTCCTTTTCATGTCGACTGTATGCTCGACGCACGTCGACTGTGCCAAGTTTCTGCCACTTGTCGAACTCATCGCGGTAAAGATCATCTTGATCAGGAGCACGACAGCCGAAGAAGAGAAGGGCTGGCGCAAGGCTTCGACCTGACTCGTACATCATGGCTCGTTGCTGTATGAAACCCCTAAATGGCGCAAGTCCTGATCCGGCGGCAATACAAATTATGGGCGTACTTTCCGGGTTTGAGGGAAGGCTGAAAGCAGCAGGCGATGAACGAATAGCCACCTGGAGTGTGTCACCTTCAGCTAGAGAGTCGAGGTAAGAAGTTGCGACGCCGTTATATGTGCCATGGCCTGACAAAGCGGGCCCTTGGAGGACCGAGAAGGTAATTGTTGCATGGGCCTGATTCCACAGGGGAGACGAGGAGATGGAGCTAAGAAGGAGAAGTCAGTAAGTTGTGCAGTGATGTGGTAATGAAGTCCTTACTATTGACGAATTCGCATAGATGGCAACATCTGCAAGAAGTCTCTGATAGATAGTTTGATAGCAGGGTACCGTTCCAGGATCTCCAGAACTGATACACGCTTGTTGCTGATCTCCTCAACGTAGCTTTCCTCGGATAATGAGGTGAGAGTAGCTTTGGTCTTCGCGTCGGACGCAGCCTCAGCAATAACGAGAAGATTCTACAGGTCCAGTTAGAATTATGTCATATGAGTTTGTGTTTTCTTTTGTTTCTTACCCTCTTTGTGGCCGGCTGCGAAAGCTCAACGAAGGAGCTAAATACATCCATCGCTGATACAGAAGTATCAGTCGGGAGGGAAGTTGGTGTACTGCTCGAAATCTCTAAATGAGCATCCATTGGAAGTTTGAATCTCCTCAGGGCGCGCCGAACAACATCTTGGGGATTGATGGGTAGAACAGCAAGGTAGTCTCCAGCAGTGTAAGCAGTGCCTTCGGGTAATTGGATTTCAATGTGTTTCTTCTTGGATTTCACCTCGATGTTGCTTGTTAGTGTTTTTGTAGTGACCACTGTCGCCTCCTTGACATCTTGACGGAGTGTAAGGGACCTGAAGTTATAACTCCTGACGCTCAGTCCCTTGGGCGTGGACGTAGTCTTGCACTCAGGCTTGTAACACCTTCCAAGAGCAGGCCATAGAATATTATCTTCCCATGTCTCAAAGTCACTGAAGACCATGTTTTGAGAGGCATCGGTAAGACCTATATCCACAAGTCGAGTTGCGCCATGCTTTTCGAGAGTATCGTCCACGAGCTTCGGAATGCGGTGGAAGGTCTGCACCCAATCCTTGTGACCACAGCCAAAAACAGCATAGGATACGTCCTTGAGTGGCTTGGATTCTTGGGCCATCCTCTCAATCCAGGCAACGAAATGTCCAGCATTATCAGGGGGTTGACCTTCGTATGATGCGGTGATGATAACAACAGGTTGATCTACAGGAAGGTTCCCATTTGCCGTGTCAAGACAATCGATCTTGGCGACTCGAAACCCATGCTGCGCGGCATCAGCTGCAACCCTCTGGGCCAAGGACTCGCACGTTCCACTATTGGATCCGTATAAAACAGTCATGGGGACACCGTCTTCGACGTTAGCAGGCTGGCCATTCGTCCCATTCGCCTCGCTTGTCGCTGAAACAGACAGACCAGCCAGCCGGCGCTCAAGGGTGGTCGGTGTAAGATCATCTCTTAAGATCGCCCGCATATACATGTCTTTAGGTTTAATGGTCAAGGTCTGCTTGAACCGTAGATCATAATTTGGATCAAGAACAAAATTGAAGTTCTGCAGAAGCATAGCCAAGACCAGTAAAGCTTCCTGCCAAGCAAAAGGCCTTCCGATACAAGCTCGCATGCCATTACCAAAGGGCTTCCACGAGTTGGGAAATTCCTTGTTCAGTCTCGCAAAGTTTTCATCAAACATTCGTTCTGGCTTGAACTCGTTTGCGTCGTCACCGAACACGGTGGGGTCGAGTTGTGATTTTGCGAGGAGGTTCAAGATGGTTTCCCCAGCCTTGACAGGATATTTGTTCCCAAGAAGAGTGTCTTCGAAAGCCTCGACAGTAAAGAGAGGGATAGTGGCGTTGAGACGAAGGGTTTCTCTTAGGACACCATTCAGATATGGAAACTTGGAGAGATGTTCCACCTGAATAGGTCCCTTCCCAACCACCTGGTCCACCTCATTCTGAGCAAGCTGGTAGGCGTCTGGATGGGTGAGGAGTTGATAGAAAGCAAACGATAGAAGTCCTGAAGTCGTTTCGTGTCCTGCAATGAGAAATGTGATCAAGTTATCCATGATACTCTCATCAGTCATCTTTTTGCCGGTTTTCGTGTCGGTACCCTGAAGCATAGCTGCCAATAGATCTTTCCGCGTGCTTCCATCTGCTTTTCGGGCATTGAGGACCTCCCTGGCAGTATTTCTCATGGTTTCGATGTCTTGTTGGTACTTGCGATCGCGTTCACGGTAGACAATTCCAGATAAGGGCAATCTTCGAGGCTTTTCTCCAGCTTCAGTGAGAAAGTCACCCATTGCCTCGATGAATGGATGGAGTACTGGAGAATAGTAGCTGTTGAATCTATAGCCCATAGAACACAACGCCAGTGTATCCAAGGTTAGGCGAGTAAAGTCATCTGTCACCATGATGGACGAGTCCGGTCCGTATCGTGCCCACTTGAGAGCAAGTTGGGAGGCAATGTCGTGCATTTCGTCAAACATACGCTGGATCGACAATGGGCCAAAGGCTGGCATCAACACTCTGTGAGCAATGCCCCAGTTTTCTTCTCCGAGTCTGGCCTGTCTTTCTGCTTAGAGTTTGCTCTTACACCCTGGATGAAAAGACTTACGGTGAAAAGTCCATCGTGAACTCCTTCTCGAATTTCCTATCAAATAATCAGCTTTAGCGCAACCATGGGGGTGTGTTATGGCCTACAGTGAGTGCTGAGTTAACACATTTCTTGAACCGCTTCTCGTTGCAGGTCTCGTTGACCAAAGCCTGTGTAGAAACGACCACAACAGTTCGGCCAGGGAATTTTAAACGGTAAATCTCGCCTTGCGATGAATTGTCAGTCGATTATCGCGGCTCTCCAACCACAAGATAACGCTTACCATGCTGTTCAGCGAGCAATACCATAGAACCCAAGGGGAACTCGGGGTCAATTGATGTAATGTTACCTAGCAAAGGTAATCCCGAAGGGGATGGGATCTCGACTGTCTCCGCCATAATTTTTCGATGCTTAGTTCGCAGTAAGGTTTAGTTTAGTCTGCTTCCTCCATGCTGCGTCATAGTATAGGTATAAAAGATGAAGAAAAACTCTTCACGCAATTTTGTATGCTCCACGACGCAGCGTTAAGGGTCTTCAGGTGCCTCGGCTCATGCATTGGCCAGGGCAGCTCAGGCGTTCCACTCTTTGCCTGGTATGAAGTGTCAGGGTCTCGCTGGCTTTGTTGGGACTTGGTGTCTTCACTCTCGGACTAACGATATTACTGGGGCTCGGAGAAAGGCTTCTGGAACCGGCCAAACTGTTGAGTCTGTACCCTGTATGAGACCCACTTAGTCCCGAGGTACCGAGGTTCAGTGGTGCTGATCGTATTTTATATCAACAACATGAGGAGGTCTGGGCCTTGGCGAGATAAGATTTTCTTGTTTCCCTGTACTATTTTGCTGAGATGTTTCTTCGGTGAAGTTAAAAGCATCATGACAAGCACCATGACTCGCGCCTAGAAATTTCTTTTCAACGAGTCATTGGCTATCAATCACATTGGCGAATGGTATCCTAGGTAGATCTCTGTCGATGCGAAATCATAGCCATCGGAGTTTTCAAGTCACTGAGCAATCTCACTTCCCTGCATTTCTGGGAAAACTGTCGGCTCTCGGTAAACGACTTGGGGCGGGCTCACGAAGTCCTGAATTGTGGTATTGAAGGGCTCTGTACTAGGTACTAAGGCCATCAGGTATATCCTGCCTCGCATAGGTCTAGCCAACAGCCCTTCATTGCGTATATGATATCTGAAGCTCCTATGGAAATTGGCAAGTAACCTCTGCAAAGATTCTCCAAATTCCAAATCATGTCAAGTAAACACACTACTGAGACCTTGTTTCTCAACATGTCGACCACTGACGTCCCAGTGTCCTATTCCTCACTTGCTTTCAAAGACATCACTGTCTCGCACGTGCCACTGGACTCGCCTTCGGCTACAAAGGTTCTGATTGTAGCCTTTAACCGTCCGGAACGGCATAATGCCGCCACAAAGAACCTCCTCACAGAGCTTGAGACAGTCTATAGAGTTGTTGATCAAGACGAGCGGGTTCGTGTTATCGTTCTGACCGGTACAGGGAAGGCATTTTGTGCGGGAGCCGATCTCCAGATTGGCTTTTCCGGACTAATGGCCAATAAAGAGAGCGAAGAGTCCGTTGCTAGATATAGGGACCAGTTCGTGGCCCTTGACAAATCGGCCGAGACATATGCTGACACGCATGTCCAGGGGAGGCCAGGTCGCTCTAGCGATGGCCAACTGCACTAAGCCCACTATTGTCGCCCTCAACGGGCCTGCAGCAGACTTTGGGCTTACTATCACTCTTCCAGCCGCCATCTGCGTGGCATGGTCTGGAGCAAAGATCGCCCTGCCTTTTGCTCGTCTCGGTCTTACCCTCGAGTCTTGCAGTGCCTTCTTTCTTCCTCGCTTGATCGGTCTAGCAAAGCGGCACATATTGCTACTACTGGTGAGATATACATTGCCTCCGATCCGCTTGTCAGTTCGCTATTCTCGAAGCTCCTTCCGGCTCCTGAAAACACCCTAGCATATGCTGTGGAACTTGCGGCTCAGATTGGAGAGAATACCTCTCTGACCAGCACCAAGCTTATGAGAGACATGTTGTTGTACAGCCCTGATACCCCAGAAGAAACGCATCGATTGGGTTCAAAGGTTTTCATCTCTGTTGTCGGGTCGAAGGACAACATGGCGGGTATTAGAAGTACTATGAGGAAGGGAATCCCAGACTTTAACGGGACTTTTGATCAAGAATCTGTACCTTTTTGGCCATGGTGGGAGCCTAAGGGTAATGGTAAATTAAAGACAAAACTTTAAAGTAGGTAACTACAGAAGGTAACATAGATGGTGAATCTATTGAGATTATTGCCATTGGGTTGAGAGGGAAAGAGTTGTCAAAGGTATCGCGCAGAACAACTCACATATACGAATAGAACTCCAGACATACGCCATCTTTCACATCAAGCAATTAAACAAGGTCAACCTTAGAAAATGGGGTCCCCCATTGTAGCTACTTCCATTCCAGCCTATCTAACACCTGACTAGCTGCAGGATCTTTTCCTGACTCCCTAGCTAAGGATCTATTGTGGGAGAGCCTGGAGAGAAGAAGGCTCATGTTGACCTGTGTGGAGAACACAGTAGATAACCAAATGTAACTGCCTATGACATAATATCGACTTGAGTTTATTTGTCTAGCTCCAGAAGAAAGGTTGAAAGGGACCGGCTAAATCTAGATAACCATAAGACTAATTTTAAGTTGAAAACAAGGGGCCTACGAGTAGCTATTGATCTCTAAGCCTAATCGTGGGGGGTTAATGTCTCCCTGATGATATGGTCGCAACTCAAATCCATCGAATCTAAATCAAGGGTGCTATGCTAACAGCATCCACACGCAATGATTTATGAACTCTCAGAAGCCTTCGTCCAGGTCTCTTTGATTGATGCCCAATACCTCTCCGGGTCGTTCCTCATATGACCAACATGTCCACTGCCCTGGAACACCACAGCATAAGATCGAAATCCACATTCGCGTAAATCCGCGATATTCTGCTCAATATGTTGCCATGGAATCATTATATCCTCTTTGCTATACAAGAAAAGCCTCGACCCCTCCTTTGCCTCAAATGAGTCATCAAAGCATACCCGCTTGCTATATACCGGAAGCGGTTCTCTCCCAAGCACATAATTATGGAAATGTATCGCAGAAAGGAATAATGCCCAGATACACCGGGTAACAAAAGACGGCCAAGGAAACCAAGATGCTGTTCCTATGGCCATGGCATTTGACCAGCGCTTCAGGTTTCCCCAGTTGAAGGTAGGATCTCCAGGAGCAGAGTCCCAAACCGTTAACTGATGTGGAAGAGGCCTGTTATAGAGATCCTTGTAGGCGTTCAGTGTGGCAGCGTAGTTGCCGCACCCGGAATTCGACATGACGTGACAAAGAACAGAGTCATACGGAGTGCTTATGGTCCCCTCTGGAAATGCTTCGTGGATGACAGGAAGCATTTCTCTCGATCTTTTGGAAACATCATCAAGAAACCCTTTAGAGATGGGGGCAAGGACCGCAATCTGTTTCGCTCGCGGGTAAAGTTGCCGATATCCATCAGCAAACTTTAGGATGTGCTTAGGAAGAGCGTCACCCCAGCCATAGATGATGATTGTGTGAGGGGATCCTTTGGTTGGCATCGAAGGTGCAGATTCATCGCCTTTTCGGACAAAGACTTGATCGGACAGGGCAGTGAAGCCTGGGAATTTGTCGGGTCGCGCTGTTTTGCTCATGGTCACCAGAGTAAAGAAAAATAATGGAGTCTGAAAGTGGGGTAATAACGAAGAGCGAGGTCGTTTGTCTTTATACGTAAAGCCAAGTACGTCCAGGATCATGGATATCAGCTTATCACCCTGATCACGTCAGCACAATTGGGTGAAAAAATGCACATACAGACAAATCCGTCTCGCGACAAATCCTTCAACTCTTGGCATGTGTAATACATTCATAAGAATGTATGATCAAACGGTTTCCTGAGATGTCACAACTTGGAAACAGCAAGTTACACACTCATGTTTGCTGCGATGTATTCAAATTTGTGGCTTGTAAGAGGATCGAGGGGAAGCTTACGTGAGCCTAAGAATGCCCTTGCTGCGAGGTTGTGTGGGTTGGCTGAATGTAAGCACTATCTTCTACCCTTGTCGTTCTTCACTTGTTGTTTTTGGACTTGTCGGATAGGACCCATCGTGATAGGACAGCAGGGCTGGACTCACCCGTAAGCTAATGAACAGCAAGTTATGGAGATCTTTTTATTTTTCTGAGGTCAGAAATCATCGCCGCATAAGCTACATAAAATATCAATGATTTCTTCCTGAAGGAGTGTTGCTCGACCGTCATCATTTTAGATGTATTGGGGCATAAAATGTTTGCTCTAACCCAGATCCTGTTATCTTAGCTCGAATTAGAGTAAAGATACGACTAAACTCGGAATTAGTAAGCATGAGAACCTTCGATAAATTAGCAGCTGGCACATTGCTTGAATATCGTTACCCGTAGTCTTGAGCCTTAATTGAAACTGGGATATAGCTTCTCAGGATAGAAGAAATGTCGAGAGTGGGAGAATATCTAACATCTCAAGCTAGGCGGACTATCATAGCTCACCCCTTCATTAGGAAATGTCAGTCCGGTACTATTCATCCCAGCCATCTTAAAACGCCAAGGAGCGTGATAAAATATCTTGTATAAATGAAATTGGTCATTCTTATCAGGTACGTGTCAAGTCGTAAGTTTTGCTTAGGTGGCACTTCGCATATTGATGCACAGCGTCCAATTAACTATGGATTCTGGCATTCCCCCTTTGTGTAATTGCAAGCTTCAAGGCAATATGGAAGGTCGGGCTCTATGGCCAGTCAGACATTGTTAAGCCTAGAGCTTGAGTCGGAGGGTGTCCAAGCGCAACAACTCTCTTGTAAGAACACTATAATTGTGGGGAAGCCGAAAAAAACTGGGATGACATCTCGGGAATTTTAACAACTTTTGCCACGGGCCCGTGGGCCCGAAATCACCGAGAGCTTTGGATGCACTAGGGATTCTCAATACTATAAGAGTAAATATTTTAACATGAGTAAGTTGATTCCTGCATCATATCCAACCATTCTATCCTTATCTCAAAAGACGTGAACACAATGGCCAACACAACGAAGGTTGAACAACTGACTCCTCTCGACTTGCTGATGCCAAAGACTTATGTCGGAGCTTTCTTCACTTTCAAAACCACTGCATCCCCAGAGTCTGCATTGCCGAAGCTTCAACATGGACTCGACAATCTTTTCCGCCGACTGCCTTGGTTGACTGGCCGAGTATTTCCGACATCCCAACCTCGAGACGAGTCTGGTGTTGATACAGTGCCTCGGCTCGAAGTTCGATGGAGCGAGAACAATGCCTCTCCTATCCTGGTGAACAAAGGAGTACTTGAGGCACGATATGCCGACCTCGCTGAAGAGAGGATGCCCCCCTCGGCCATTCCCGCGGACAAGTGGCCAGTACCCAGCATGATCGACGACACTCTTTTCAAAGCTGGTGCACCTGTATTCGGGGCATCGCTCATGCAGTTCTCTGACAAACAAGGACTGGCCATGTGTATCTCTGTGCATCATAACGTGGTTGATGCAACTGGATTCGCTGAGGTTGTGAAGGCTTGGACTGAGAGCATTGAAGGAAGTCAAGCTCAGGATACAATCCTCGGCTTGAACAGACTTTCTCATATTTCCGAGACACTGTCTGCCGAATTGAAGGCCGCTGATGGCCAATCTACAACGGAGCTTTTCGGATTGCATCCGGAGTATTCGAGCGCGCCTCCGGCCATGCCAACCAGCTTTGCGCCTTGCACGGCGAAACTCTTTACGGTCCCTATGAGCAAGATTGAAGCTCTAAAAGCTCAACTGGACTCTTCTCCCACGACAAACAGCTTGATCTGTGCTCTTTTATGGTCTGCAATCACGCGTGCCCGTCTGCAGCGCAACCCGGATTTGATCAAAGAAACAAGCACACTTGCCATGGGTGTGAATGGTCGATCACGTTTGGGCAAAGACTTTTCTACGTCGGATTCTCCCTATTTTGGAAACGCCGTTCTCTACTCTCAGGCTAAGATTCCGACTGCGGACTTGGAAAAGGCTTCTGATCTCAGTCAGGCGCAATTTCTAGCTCCTATTGTGGAAGCTATTGCGCAATCTGCGTCGCCGAACAAGATTAACCAGCGCCATGTCGCCGAGGCCTACGCTCTTGCGGACAAAGTAGATGATTATCAGACTATTTTCGTGGGATGGGATCTGTTTAGCTCTCGGGATCTTACCATCACGAGCTGGGCTGATCTGGACTTTTACAACATGAACTTTGGAGCAGAGCTTGGAAAGCCCGAATTTGTCAGGGCGCCATATGTTGAAGCGGATGGCGTATGTCTTATCATGCCGAGAAAGAGGTCAGCCGATGAAGTTGTTGATGTCGTCCTCATGTTGCGCAGGGATGACTTGGAGGCTCTTGGAGAGGATCGCATGTAGGCATACTTGACTCAGTGACTAAGTCAGTTGCATCACCAGTATTATATTCCATTCGAAAACATCACTTTTTCCCACAGCAAGATAGAATAGACAATAGATATGCATTGAATTTTCCACTCGAGTACAGCATGGGATGTGAATATCAACCCATTAAATAGGTCACTATAGAGGCTGTTGGCTACCAGACACATGTACCTACACCTAATGCTGCTGAGACTCTCGGTATCACCGATCGAAGTTCCATCGGCCCGTTTGCTCGGAATCCTCCCACAAAAAGTCCATTCCAGGCTGTCCACCATACCAATCATTAAACACAGCTGCCATGTCTATATCCTCGCAACCAGATGCCATTTCCACGTTCAACTCTGGGTTTGACAACTCTAGGTCAAACTCTGGCCAGTCGAAAGCCATGTCTTCTTGAATGTTTCCAAGCTCCAAAGAGTCTGCCTCTTGGTCATACGTGCCTACGGATGTATCCTTTGCAGTCACCATTTGTCTAGCTAATTTCCCGAAGGCAGAACAAATTTGAAAAAGTTTTTCCGTTCCCGAATGAGCCTTTCGAGCACTCTTCAAGGACTCGATGACTTCTTCCAAAAGACAGAGGTCTTCGATACTATTAGCTGCGATAGCATGGAGAAAAATCACGACAAATGGTGTGAAGGAAGAGCTATGAAGGAACCTACGAAGATCAGATCGCATTCATACGCGTGAGAGTTTCAATGTTTGTTACTTACCAGCTAACGTAATCAGCCTCAGATATATCAACCGCCGTCTTGAACGCGGGGTAACAGCGAAGATGACACCTTAAGCTAAGACGTGCTGCTTGGAAACATTCAGAGCTAATCTCTCCACTTACACCAGGTACTGTCGGTGCTCTCAAGAGAATTGTCAAAGTGGAATAGTACATGATGTCCCAATGAGTCCTTGAAGCCTCAATCAAAGCAGGATACTTGGCTTGTGCTGTGTTGAGCTGAAAGGATTCAATCAGTGAGTTTTGGTCTAAATCAAGGGTGGAATTGAACTAACTGATTCCAAATCGCTTCTCCAGGCGTGCATCACTGGTATCAGTGAATCCATGCGTAGTTTGCGCTCGATTGATGTTGCTTGTAACGCGCTTGCTGAATAGAGTTGGTCGTAAATCTGGCCTTGTGTTTTGGATAGCCTGATAGCCAGGAGGAACCACTCGTCCCATGGCCTCTGGCCACGGTCGGTAGATAAAACGGGACATCGGACATCTATATCGACATCCTGCATCTTGGCTGAGCGTCCCAAAATAAGAGAAGTGTTCTTGTCAAATACATATAAGGTCCAGAAAATACGACGCTTGGCTTCGGCAATATCGCTCGCATCTTTTTGATATGTCGACTCGCGATGATAGCCCAGCATCTGACAGTGATTAGTAGCTGCCGCGATCAAACTGCAGCAAAGCTGTGGCTTGACATCGTTCTGTGCTTTTACTACCTGAATTAACATTAGAAAGCGTTGTTCAACAGCCTTGGTGATTTACTTACTGCAAGTGTCAATGCAAGGACGTTATCGTAGGTTGGCTGTACCAATATCTCATAAGTCTCAATACCGAGGTTGAAGTTACGCCGACACTTCAAGAGAAGCTCGTCTAGATCGTATTCCTCACCCAAATTCACTTGCAACATTTTGAACTCTTTCACTAGCATGTAGAAAATGCCGTTCAAACTGGTGATTTGCCCGAGTGTCACCGGCTCTACCGGGAAATGAACTCTCTGGCATAGCTTCTCGATCTCTATTATGTCGTTCATGAAATAACCAGATAGAGAAACGGCAGAGTGCGCTGCGAGATTGTTAATGGGAAGTCCTCGGGGAGTTATAAGGCACTGACCTTTGATTCTTCGTATGACGGCGATGACAAATGAGTCTGGTAGGGTCTCAAAGCCCGGCAACAGCCTGGATATAGCCTTATGTTGGATCTGCTGTTCTTTTGTGGATGTCGCGGCTGGGCTCGAGTGAAGCAAAGCATCTAGTCGACTTAGAGGCTCGCTAATTGTTGACGATGCGCCAGGGGTTTTGCTACTAGCAGCCTTTCCTGCAAGCTCGGTTGCAAGGACAGATTGACTCAGAAAAGAAGTGTCTCCTTCATAGATATCACTTGATATGGATGGACTGGAATCGCATGGCCCGAGTACTGGAACGCTGGGGCTGTTGGATGATTCCTTAGGGACTTGAGTAGGTGCCACAATTTGGGAGGCTGCGGCTTGTCGTTCAAGTTTAGCCAGTCGCTCTTCAAAGGTAGCCACATGTCTTTCACTTAAATCGGTTAGTGAGCTGAGAAGAGGGACTGAGAATATTAAATGGTCTCACAGCTGTGCAGTTCGATCTGTGCTGGAACGTGCAGCAGATCTGGGTTGCTGACATGCAATGCCAGACGATGAACAATTAGAGCAAGGATGCTTTCGATCACAACGAATCTGTTTGAGTTAGCCCCAAACTACAAAAGAGAATGCAATTGGTGATTTATTACCTTGCGAATCTTGCATGCTTCGCACTAGAGAGCGGCCACTGGTCAGCGTCACTCATCGCGGATAAAAGGGAATGGGTGGATCGGATCTTACCGCCCGTGACATGGATGCAAGTCTCTGACGTCGAGTAAGAATTGTCTCTTCTCCCGAGCCACTCATGGTCAAGGGATTCTTGCTGCGCTGGGGAATGCCAAATTTGTCCAAAGTCGGGGTTCGGGCTGTTGAACAACTAGTAGAGAACTTGGAGTGGTGGCGGCGTTTTCTTCGGCCGTTCTAGCCCGCGGGCCCGCGGCTTCAAAAAATCCGAACTTGCGTCCGTGCGTTTGACGAGGTCTGGGATGATCTTTGTCAATTACTTAGCTACTGTGGAAACATGATACACATTGAGCCTTGTGGCTTTCTACTTGAAGTATACTATATCTTCTATAATCCATTGGAAGGTTATTTTATTTAAAATCGTATGTAACATTAATGGGTATTGACTACTATTAATTAACAAGAACATAGATACCGAACCAACGCTGAGAACTTCAACCCATCAGCTATCCTACACAATCTTCATAGCAATTAATAACATTAAGCAAATGAATCGACATGCTGCGACGAACCCTTTTGGCCTTCAGGGTCATCAAACACAATCTGGGTCTCAACCTTCTTCACTATGCCATTCTCCCATTCGGACCGCTCTTGATATGAATTGTCGCATGATTGATCAGCAAGACGGACATGCCCCGTACGGTTTGCCGTGATCAGAGTGGTCATCCTGCCGTTGGTCAGGTCGTCGCGTATCTTCCGGCCCGTTTGTGGTCTGGCGTCTTGCTCTCTTGAGCCCTTCACGATGTGGCCCAGGAGGGAGGCTGCGTTCATTTCGATGTAGAGTTTGAGGAGGTACACGAGTTGATGGAACTGGACATAACTAGAATATGTTAGTTGTGACTTGACTGGAGCTCGAGTAGGGCTACCCACACAACAGGACTTGGGAGGAATGTGGCTCCCATCAAGACACAATCCAGCGACACCGAGACAATGACCATGACGACGTTGAAGTGGTAGAGTTCGTTATACTTGGTCAGACCGTATGCGATGAGTCTCGAACGAACAAGGTAAATGAAGTAGAGGTTGAGGGCAAGATCGACGATCAAGAAAACTGCTTTTTCGGTTCGGTCCCAGACGATGTTGATTTCCTCGTACAAATGAGAGATTTGCAATCGGGCGGGAATCCAGATACAGAAACCGCTCAGATTGATCAAAGTCGCAATCGCGGCGACTCCCCACTTGATTCTGTTGATGGATTTTTTGTTGGCGACCAGGAGCGATATTCGGTTAATGATGATCTGCAAGGTGAACTGAATCTGCATGCTCCAAGCAGCGACTGTGGGATTTATAAGACGGCATCCACGGCAAACAGGTTGGTTTCAACTTACTGATAAAGAAAAAGATCCAGAAACTGAATATCAAGGAATCGAGTCAGTTTGAAAGCAAGTTATGGTATCGCATCTTCTCGGGTAGTAACTAACCTCGGCGCGGCAAATCCTCTCAGCCAGTTATAAGTGATAATACCCATGACATTGCATCCAGTCCAGTCAAGCCAGCACATGATGATGTATGCGCTGAAATGTCTTCCCCTCTTGTATGCAGAAGTAGTCTGTTTTATGGCCATAGAAAGAGTGAAAAGAGACGCGCCCATGCTGAAGCCAAAGATGATACTGACGATGTTCATCTCAAGCGATTTTGGGACCTCATCTTTGTACCACGAGGGGATTAGAAAGCCTGCCATGTTGCTGATGCAGGGCGAAATAAGGAGTGGGAGATGTGATGGTCCGCTTTCCTGAAGCTAGAAAACTCGAGGCTACGAGATTGCAAAGATCGCGCTCAAAACAGCATTAATAAATACAGAAAACTCAATGAGGCTCTTCCCCTGATTTGCGAACCATGCTTGTGATATACTGGCATCGACCAGGTCCCAGTCATTTAGACCTGCAGTGCAGATCGGCTAGCAACGAGTCATTCGTTTCATCAATCAAGAACGCTATTTTAATGCGATGGTGATCGCCTCTCGGGCAGTAGCGCGAGCTTGCCTTATTCATGGGTCCCCCGCGTTCCGGGGTAGGTACTTTCTATACCATAACGGGAATAATAAGGATCACCGGCTCTACTGGTCAGGGTTGGTTGAAGATTCGTGCAAAGAGCCGCCGTCATGATCATCCGATGCGCCACGATTTGGGGCAGACTCAAGATAGAGGCCTGGACAGTGCTGGCCTAGAATCGACGCTTTTCGGTCGCGACCTAGGCTGAAAGCTGCGCCAAAACACATACTGGTACGTAGTACACAAGTCAAACACAAGTTAGGTGTCGGAATTCATCGGCGATGGGTACCAATGTGGCTTGTTCATCTCGTTACTAGCCTACTCTCTTACCTAATAAGAGCCAGTGAGGATAAAGTTTATTTTACCATGCAAGCTAGCCTTTAGAAGGCCTGTAGCATGTGGAAACAACATGGAAGAAGAGAGTAAGATCTGCATGCCATTTTGGAGAAATACAAAGGATAACACATGGCCGTTGTTTTGTTGGGCTCTCAATGACGGCTAAAGCAGATGGTTGACTCGTTCGTTTCGTGGCGCGCTGCCAAGAACCAGCCTCCCAGTCTAATTAGTAACAAATTGACCTGTGGCTGTAGAAGCCTCTTCGAGAGCCGACTCAAGCATGCGCATCACCATAAAAGAGGCGTCTGTCTTTTCGTCAAGAACCAACATCGAAGCACTAGCCAGCCTCTTCGGGAGGAACTTCCGCACAGACTACAGGGTTCGAAAACGCCACAACTAGCGGTTACAGGTTGGACTGTCAGCCCTAAACGCTAGATAGGTTAGAGTGGCCGAACTACGAAATCCAAGTCCTTGGTCCTGTGATGATTATCGGCAGCGGCCCAAGCCACCCTGACCCCTGAGCTGTTTCGTCTCATCTGGGGAGGCGAGGAATGCACCCAATTGGCTGGGTATTTCCAGTAGTCTATGCAAATCACTGAACATCAATGACTGGACTTTCGGAGGATTGGCTACCGAAGGCCTCACTACAGCATGTGGCTGCTGTGTCAGTCATGCTTCAAATTACCCCTGTGGATGACGCCTGCTGTAGCAAGCCAAGCCTGCTTGCGTGATGTGCCGGAAAGGAGGATTTAGGGATCGTAAGAAACAGGGAGTATCCTGAAACCAGGCAGGTACCCAGCCATTCGCGCCAAAGCAGCAGTGCTTTCTATGTGGGGGATTGCTTTTAGTCGATCGGTAATCTCACTGTTCCGCATCGAGCTGGGACCACCTGTTCTCTCCGCCACCGTAGCCCTGTTAATGCGAAGGGAGACCCAGGGTAGCATCCAAATTTAGATGGGACGATTCGAGAACCTTGCTACATTCCAAATCTGTCTCACTTAAAGTGTGGAAAATGTCCCCTTTACGTCTTGGGCGTCATATCATCTGGTTACAGTAGTGGCTGTTGAATCCGGTTTCAGAGTCAAGACTCCATTTTCAGTCTTCACATGCATTCTTCCCTTCCATTAATGAGCCCATCAGTGATGATCCTTTAGCTGCCGACAGGGGCCCACCACTTAGCATCTAATGCCGGGTTTAAATGACTGGGTACTGTCGATCGAAAGTTTATTTGGCCGGAAGCATATTCCGCCGGTAAGATAGGCAATCTCCTAGAAGAGACTCCTCTCCTAAAATATTCGAGCGATTCCGAGGCTACCCTGTATTTCTTCTTTCATATGATATGTAGTCAAGTATTAAACACGGGACGCAGGAACATCCAATAAAAGATAATAAGGATAGCTCCAGTTAGGTAGATTTTCTTTCCCTCCACGAAAATGCCCGTATTTCTGCCAAGTCATTTGGGTATTCCCGAGGAGATGAAGAAAAAACGCCATTATCGCTTATCCTTATGAACTCATGCGATCCACCAACACTTTTTTCCCAGGGTCATCAGCCCTTGCCTCAGAGAAACGATGCCTTGCAGATTAATTAAGATGCCCTTACCAACCCAGAATAGTACAGGCTATGCTTAGAGTCTAGACTGTCACTACCGTAGTCTTAGTCCGGGACGGCACCCTAACTACTAAAATCGCGTCCCGCCAAGACCGCGCTCTGCGGCCCCTTTGCCGAGATGATCCACCCGGCTCTACTCATACCCATACCGAGATATCTAGTGTGCTGCAGTTGGTTAAGACCAACCGTTTTATTGGCCTGAGCTCTTGCTACTAGAGTGTCCGACTGTTCTCGGCATCTGCATCCGTTGACTGCATCTGCCAGGGGTACAAGTCCTTAAAGCCTTAATGATTTAGTAACAGGAACGCCAGTCTATGACGATGATCCGATTCTTTACTGTCTTGACAAAGGGTGAAGTGCCAAGAAAATCACGACTTACCCCTTGTAATTTTCTATCCCAACTTGACACGGCAATGATTGTGCTGGGGGTTGGTCTGTTTTCGACCGGAAACTCCTTTTGGGTTCACGAGAAACCTGGAGGAAAATATGCATTTTTCGACACATCGAGACCAAGATACCCTGATGCTAGGTGTAGCTCGATTACATTAGAGTATCTCGTCAAGTTTCCTATCCGACATGGTAGATAATCGTGTGTGTAGACTGGCTTGCTGAAAACGATCTTCAGTGGATGAGCCTCAGTGCTATAGGGAAAGAAATTCTGGTTGTTGGCGCTGCCAGAATTCCAGATAGCACATCTCACTCGCCCTTCTCTGCTTGTGTGAGCCACTGATACTAAAGCGTCTCGGCAAGCATGGAGCATGCTCCCGCGCGTCCCGTCACCGTCAGGGGCCAGTGTTGATACTAGCAAAGCCTCCACCAACACGCATCGTTCATTTCTGGGTCGGTACGTAATCCCAAGCAACACCGCACCATTACTAATCGCGTGTGTGTTGGTAGGCGTAGACCAGCTCTCAACGGCATCTGGTGATTGGCCACATGCAAATGCCCCGTCTGGGATAAAAAGCCCAGCGCGGTTCTACAAGTCAGTCGGTTTAGTTGACATTGTCAGGCTCTGCCATCTCCTGTAGATCCCAACTATAGAGCGTGGGACCACGGATGAGATAGCAAGTGCGCAAAGTTGAAGCTGTCGGTTTGGTAAATCGTTCGCCAGTGACCAAATCGCTCTAGATCATAGACATACCTCTTAATAAGGTAGTCGTATGCTGAGTCACTACCGGAGGTCCACCCTTCGTACTCATCCAATATCTTGCCCATCTCGACGCTGGAGTTCCTGCCGGTAAGACCCGGCCAGATGTCCACAGGGAGAGATAACCACTATTCCTCGGCTCAATTCACAAACTCCCCGTGCTGTGGGTCACCAGTAATATCCGAGAGACGCTGCCACTCCAGCACAAGGGAGCCCATGATGGTCAATCCCGTATGTCGCGTTTCATCTGCCATTATGTTCGTGCTGCTAGGTGATCTGTTCTCGATGAACAGACCGTTGATTGGGATCCCCGACGGCGTGTCAAAGGCAATACCAGCGTATCAGGTTAATAATTTGTCGGACTGGTCTGTATCAACTTTGAGGTGACGGAAACGTCCTTTGAAAAGATGATAGGCACCTAAAAGACGGCCCAGTTAGCGAATGTTGGTCTTAAAGACGCTGAAACTGCTGGGCTGGTTAATAAGAAAGCTACAACAGTTTATTCCAACTAGACTAAAACTAACTCTGACTGCCACATGTTTTCATCCAGTGTCACAATGCTCCGGTCGACCCGATCGATTCTAAAAATACCTTCCCGTGTATACGCCTCGTTATCACCCTCAGTGATCTTTCGGAGGATAATGCCATTCAGCGAAGTCTCTTGGCCCAGTAGCAAGACAGCAGCGAGCAAAATAGGTACCGGCTCATCTTGCTTCGGCTCGGCATCTGAACCACAATCGAACTCGACCCAAAACGAAGCAGTAGAAGCCAGATCTAAAGGCACCCAATGGTCGGCCTTTTTCAAGATTTCAGTCTTTACAGGCTCGCTCTCCCAGCCTATGCCCCCTATTTGATAGGTACCATTCGTGAAAATCTTTATTAAGGGAGCTTTGATTCGAAGCTTCCGGGACGAGAATTTCGTGAAGTCTGTCATTAAACTCGAGGGGGGAAAGCTTACAAGCTGAACGCGAGAAATAATGCCCCGGGAGTCATAATAATCGCTCCAATCAACGGTCCCTCCAGCTGCAGCCCACGACCAGCTGGGGAAAGCGGAGACCTTTCTTGCCCCAGGCTCGTATCTATACATAAGAATGAACGCCAACTTGGAGCCAAAAACACCAGCGTAGTAGACATCATCATAATATCTTGCAAACTGGGTGGCAAGACCGTGGATAGCGGGAAACCGATCGGTCTCAACTGTTATCTTCCTGCCGGAATAATCTTTCATGAGCAATCCCCAGCCCCATCCTAGGGCTGTTGATCTGTCATCAGTACGAATAATTTCCATCTCTGGCCGGACACTAGGGACGGGTGGCGGATTGTTAGAGAGAGCCTCCGATTCAGACATCATCAGAGTGTTACACTCCCAAAAGAGACCATTTTTGGTCCAATGCAGCCGTCTGGGACAAAGAAACTTTTCTTGTAAACACCAACCACGTTTTGTTAATGGCTCTGTGCTGCACTCAAGTTCAAAGTTTTGCTGGGGAGCTTCCATCCAAAAGCAGATCCGCTCAGAGTTGCACATGGTTTCACTATGGGTGATAAGAGAGTAGCGTTGAGGATATCTCCAGGCCATTCTCTCTGTAAGGAAACCTTCTTCGCTACTGTGGGCACGCATCGCGGAGATTAAGCATTTGGAGTTGGCATAGTAGTCTCCGACCCTCGGAGCTTCGATTTCCCAGTCTCCGGTATGGCCGTCATCAGCCTGTTCAATACAGAGCGCATCGATCCAAATATATTCCTCACCCATCGCTTGGGTAAGCTTGATGGCATCCCGAATAGTTTTCGGCAGCTCGGACGGGTCGATCCCTTCCTTACGGGTCTCGTAATTGCCCCTCGTTGTTTTGGCACAGTCGTTGGTTGTGCCCCAGCAGTAGCTCAATATAAGATAGGGAGGACACTCAGCGCCCGTCTCAATCAGCTTGATGATATGATCATTCTCGTGTCCAACAAAGATCAACCTTTTTGGATAATTGGGAGAACTATGCCAGGGTGTCCAATTGCAAGTGGGATGATTCTGTTGGCACTCTTCCATCCAAGGCTGGATGACTTCTGTGGAAAGCTCAACCAACTCGGAATCAAGGTCTCGAGAATAGAATCCTAAAAACGTGACTCGTTAGGATACTAGCAGGCTTGTGGAGACATATTTGTACCTTTAAGCTGGTCAGAATGGTCTTCTGGTTCGCTTGGTAGGGGTGCATCCAGGTTTACGATTTGGTCCCTTAAATTGAATTCACACCTAGCGGAGCTTTGTGGTCTTTGCTGGAAGGGAGGAGGTGGCACCAAATTGATACATGGGATGACCTTGTTGGTACACATCTCGTTGGAGGAGTCAGGGTCCCACGGCCACCTCTCAATCGTCACCTTCAGTACTCCGTTCATCCAGGTCTCTAGGTCTCTATGATCATAGGCTAGACGCATCAAAAACATTCTGCAGAGTTGACAGCCGTTCTCTGCTGATCTTTCAAGTTTATCGAACGAATCGTAGTGATGAAAGGTGTTTATGATGGGTTCAACAACGGGGTTGATAACATTCCAATCCTCAAGTGGTCGTGGCTGAGGGAAGCACTTATCGCATTCCTGGTTCCGGCATCGCATCAACCCCGAACTAGCGAATTCGTCTTTCCATGGAATGGAAGAGCATTTTTCGCATCTTGCTTCAAATGAATCGGAGCCAACGGCTGGAAAATTCGCGGGGTTCTTAAAGGCACTTATGGACATGGCTAAATGGAGATTTAAATATGAGGTAGTGAGAGTTAGGGCCCGGGCGGCTTAAACAAGTGTAAACAAGGTAAGAAAACTAATTAAGGGAGCAAGTTTAAAAGAACCTCTGATGTTATAGAGTTATAAGATAGAATTAAGGATATATAAGCACCTAATTGGGGGTAAGCAGTAGTTTAGGCTAAACTGCTGTTAGGGGCTAGCCCTACTGGAGCTGGATAGTAGAGAATACGATATAGATAGAAATTGCATAAATAAGTTAAAAGAGATAAAGTTATATAAAGAAGAGAGGGGATTAAGTTATAATTATTATCTTATATTAAAAGACTAGGGGAAAGAAAAATCCTAGTAGGATTTAGTAGGACTAGGAAGAAAATAACATGTGTTGTAAGCGTTCTTAGTTTACTATTATTCTTGTCTTGCCTTTCGCAGCTCTAGTAGAGTTTCCCATATTCGATTAATAATCTCAGGTTGTCCAGCCTGGTATTTCCCCTATTTCTGGTTTATCTTGACACTTGGACGACCGGCAGTCCTGGGTCTCGTATTTCGTTCTCAATCGCAGGAAGGCAGAAGTGGGAGATGCGATTCAAGCAATAAAAACTGCAATCGGGCGGTCCTCTAAGCCTGTGGCAGTCTGCGCAAAATCCCTTGGCAAATGTCAAAGGAATCAGCAAAAATCGAATCCAAGTTATTTGTATCGGGTAGTCAAGTACATGGATGGGGTCTCGGGAGTACGACTTTCCGTCGACTCCACATAGCCCACGGAATCCGCGCAACTTTCCGCGCGATTCGCGGAGTCCGCGGCCGAGCCAAGACTCACGTTTCGATTTACACGCGTGCAATCTCCAACTTCCGGCCTACGCAGGGGGTTTCTCTAATTGCAACTAACTAAGCTCATCATGATCGGCATCCTATATAATCTGCCTGTGTCATTTTTCCCCATAAATCATCTACTCTAAAACATCATGACATCTTGTGTTGAAAAGACCATGATCGCAACTGAGCATCTCTGCGATATCTTCTCAATTATTTTCCAAGCAAAGCCACGATAAGCGTCTTAGATAAGACTTTTACGGAGGATTTTGCAGCGTCAAAGATATAGTGGAATACAGTAACACCAGGAGTAGTCTCCGTACCTACTACGAGAGTTGATGGAAGCGGCGAAGCCGAGGACTTGGCAGGGTGCTTCATGAGCGCTTGGTCATTGGGCATAACTATGAGGTATTCTCCAGGTGAATCAAGATTTACTTGAAATTCACACGTCGTTTGTCCCTGAATATTGAGGCTAGCCATCTGACTCAGGATATCCAGTATACGAATACGAACCGTATGGGCTACAGATTGATCGTCTGTGGTTTCGACTTTTAGCCTTGCCCCGTAACGTGTCTCCTCTAGCTCCTTATTGGATCCAGACGCATAATGTGGAGTCCTTTTTTCTACTTGACGCTCAGGAGGTCGCAAGCCAATTGGGGTATGAGATATATCGGGCAGCGTCCTGGCTTGTCTAGCTCATCTGATCCCAATTGCGCAGCCTATTAGTAGACCCTTCGCCTAGGCTTTCCAATCCTGATAGTTTTATTGGATGGGGAGACTGGATCAGGGTCCCTACACAGTCCGTGCTCGGCTTCGGTATCGCGTTTTGACCTCTTACCCGCTGTATACAGAGTGGAAACATGTCAAACATATCTGCAAAAGATATCCACAGGTAACGGAGACCTTGTCGCATCGAGAAATGATTGACAATGTATGTGTCTGAACACGGGGTCTTGGTGCGCCCCGAGTCCATATAAGTCAACGAATATAAACTGATAATCCAGCCGACATGTTTCGTGGTTCTCATCAAGACAATTACGACAAGGAGAGAACTATTGCAGCAGATAAGATGGACTCTACACCATGGACAGATGTCTTGTCCAGATATGAGGCCATAGGGAAATCCTTTCCTCTAATTGTCACAATCGCACTCGCCCTTTTTATACACCATGCATTACAAGGCTCTCGCTCCAATGTCCCCTTGGCGAACCCTCAACTGTCAAAGAAGAAAGACTTTGTACATCAAGCGAACAAGACCGTGGCTGAATGGTTCAAGATAAACCCAGATAAGCCCATGCGTGTTTTTGGAGATGTTGACGAAGTCACTGTCTTACCTCCTAGCCTGGCCCATGAGATCAGGAACGACAAGCGTTTGAGCTTTGCTCAGTGGACTTTCAAGGTACTGCCGAGATCCTTGCGCCATTTGTTGGTCTAGAGTTAACATTCGATAGGCGTTCCATGGCCATCTGCCAGGTTTCGAAGCTTTCAAGTCAGGCACAGATGGCAACAATCTGGTCCAGACCATTATCACGAAAGACCTCACCAAGCATCTAAGTACATGGAGCACCTCACCCAAACTTCTCAAATAAGAGACTTGACTAACTTAAATTTGCGCAGACAAGATTACGGAGCCTCTTGCGACAGAGACAGTTATGGCTTTGGATCAACTGTTTACTGACGAAACTGGTAAGATTACTGGTCCTCCGTGCGATAGTCCATGCTAAACTCACGTAGAATGGCATACAATCCCCATGAGGGAAACGATTCTTCGATTAGTTGCACGTATCTCTTCACGTGTATTCCTCGGTACAGAGCTGTGCCGTAATGAAGAATGGCTTCGGATCACTCGAGACTACACTGTTGTCGGGTTTCTGGCAGGCGAGGAGCTTCGTCAGTGGCCAGAGTTCACCCGCCCTTTCGTTCACTGGTTTTTGCCAGGCTGCCAGAAGTTGAGAAGAGAAGTTCAGAAGGCTCGTTCTATCATTCAAGACACCGTCGATCGTCGCCGTCAAAATGAAAGAGAACTTCTCGCCGCTGGCCAGGAAATGCCCGTCTACGATGACGCGATCGAATGGTTGGAGAAGGCAGCAGCAGCCAAGGGTATTACTTGTGACCTCCCAGCATCACAACTGGGTCTCTCTTTGGCGGCGATTCATACTACTACAGATCTACTGACCCAAGTTCTGACACGCATCTGTCAGAACCCAAACATTTTGGAACCTCTTCGCGAGGAGATGACATTAGCTCTTCGAGAGGATGGCTGGAATAAGACTTCGATGTACAAAATGAAGCTGCTGGACAGTGTCATTAAGGAAAGCCAGAGGATGAAACCCACTGAGATTGGTAAGTCAATGCATTCCACCAAAGCATTCCGTACTAACCTCTTGCTCGTATTCAGTGTCCATGACACGCCTTGCCCTTGACGATATTAAGCTTTCTGACGGCACCTTCATCCCCAAGAATACCGGCATAGCTGTGTCATCTCACAGAATGTGGGATCCCACTCTCCACACTAATCCCGACCACTGGGATGCTCATAGATTCTACAATATGCGAGATGAGCCCGGAAAGCAGAACTTCTCTCAGCTCGTTGCAACGAGTCCGGATCATCTTGCATTTGGCCATGGTCAGAATGCTTGTCCTGGCCGTTTCTTTGCATCCAACGAGGTCAAAATTGCGTTGGTGCAAATTATTCTGAAGTACGACTTTGAGCTGGAAGAGGGAGCAGTGCCGCAAGTTTACAAACATGGATTCACTTTGAGTGGTGATCCGATGTTGAATCTGCGTATTAAGCGACGTGCAGGAAAAGAAGTAATCTAGGCGGTCTGGTATTTTTCTAGTCGACTCAAACAAACCAACAGTTTTCTATAGAAATGAGTGAAATAGTTTTCAGACTTTTTGATATGAAACCCCTCCGCAAGCACAACCTTCTTCAACAGAAATAGCGGCTGCGAGGGCGCTGAACTGCCCCCAGCATTGTAAACGTATGTTCTGTGTGAACAAACCCATGGCCTAAATGAGTACTCGATGGTGAACCAGGTGTGGATAAGTTGCTGCACTGCAACGCGTGAGGGACGATAGCTTTAAAAGACACCAACGGAAACAAAAAGGTAACTTTTCTTATAAGTGATACGAATGAAAGTGAGTTCTGTACCTATATAAGCAACAACACCAGAACATTCAAACACATACGACCATAGCTCGCAGAAAATACGGGATCCCGTCCGCTCTCCCATAGTCAAGCTGCGAAGCGCTGGATTAGTAGTTGGGTCGGTGACGACCAGCGAATCCCCGGTGTTGTATGTTATTTTTGGTACCGCTGAAGTCATCGTGACGGCTTTGCTCCCCTCATTTTTGATGTCTTATGCTTCAGGATATATGTATCAGGCCGAGAAATGCTGACAATATTCGATGATTATGTGCGACAGCGGTGCTCTTCTTACCACGCCGTCGCTACTTATTATTCTTTGAGAACGGTGTTGTTGAAGATTTAAACAATGTCTTTCTCTTTCCACCATTCCAAAATGACTTGTTCGCCTTTATGGCTCTCATATCGCCAGAGGCTCTTGTCCGTGGCCGATTAGCCCAAGTCCTGTTGAACTTGGGCCATCCATCGAGACCATATGTCGAGATAGCACGCCGGTACAGGTTAATAACCATGTGACCATTCATTAGCGTAGCGAATCATGGAAGTTTGGCGAATAATTAGTGTAAGGTCCTGTGCAGCCAAGGCTGGAGATAGCAAAGCGGGGGTATACAAAGTCTAGGCCTAAATTCTCCTTCTCGCAGGTGCTGTCGGCACACTCAGTTGGAGTGTTAATCTGCTGAGTTCAAAGGCTTGTATAAACGGCGGACTTCAGCGAGTAAATCGCAGTGGTGTCGCATACTGCAGGGCTTCTGTCCCTGGTGTATTTCCGCGATCAATTCCGCGATCGTCGGTCGCTACTCGTGAGCCATTTACGGAATCAGATTTTGAAACCGACGACGATCATTTTTAGTGTGTGCCCCATCCTACGACACTACTGTATTCACGCGAAAACATGAATCATCGAAAGAACCGGACCGTGTGCAAAATGCACATACCGGCTAGTTGCGTGTTAGCTAGAATAGAAGCCCCATTGCCGAGGGGATAATAGAGGCATAAGACACAACAGAACCGGACAAGTCATTCAAGAGGGTTTTGCTTATGTGAAGTGTATGATAAAGGAACAACGCTTATTGCAGTGACGACTCGTCAGAAAACGAGGGTGCTCCAACTCGTGTGTCGTCTATAACTACTCCTTGTTCCACCAGACGATCCTTAAGCCCATCGTACGGGATTTCCTGCAATGCGCACCCTTGCGTAATTGCGATATCAGCAGCGTTGGCGCAAGCTTGTCCTATGGCATAAAATTGATGCTCCAAGCGAACAGCGCCATATCCAACATGCGATGAACTGGGACATGTAACCGTGATAAAGTTGACTGCCTGCTCTCTCTTTGGCACAAGCGCACGATAAGAGACACCGAATGGCCGCCATTTGTGCCCATCTTTGAAGATGAAGCCCTCGTTGTGCACCTTGCCATCTCGCAGGATCCGACGGACGCTATGGGTGTCGGTCGGCCAGTACGCTATAGCAATGGGGTCTCGGACAGGTTCTGAACCGCCATCGCGAGACGCAGTGGCTTCTGTGACGACATAGTCTGAGATCATGCGTCGAGCATCACGGACGTAAAGCTCGTATGGAAAATGGTCATTGTCGGGGAATTCGTCTCGACAATATCCAAAACGAGACCACACTTGGCGGTATTTTTCCTTCAGAACAAATTAGCAGAGCTGCCTTGTCAAAGTCGGTGCGCTGACATACTGGGACAGCTGGGTCGGTCGATATGAACCACAGCAAGCCTTTCGTGAATCTAGCTGTGTCTTCTAGAATCTCTTTGCGCTGCTTGCGAGATGCAACAGGCCACTCATCGTTCATTCCAAGCAAATCCGTAGATAAAGCACCCTCAGATCCAATCAGATCTGTTTTCTCACCCGGGAGCCTTTTGCGTGGCATATAGAACTCGCCACCCGCTGCAAGATAGCGCCTGTGCAGTTCATAGTGCGATGCGTCGTAGCCGTTTGGTTTCGTAAATGGTACTCGGTTGTCGGGATCGTCTGTCACGGGAAGCCGGTACGAATAAGACTGGAGATGCAAGTCACCATCACCAGGCTGGCCAAATGGCTCGTCTGAGATCCCGTAGAGAAGGCCGCTTGAAGGGTCACCCGGTTTGTTGTAGGGATCTACGTCGACATCAATCTGGCGATAGAGCGTCTCGTGACGGACACCAGCTAGAGACTCGCCGTAGACGGACGACGCTTCACGGCCTCGTGTCCAAGAGATACCTGCTGCGGCGAGAAGGTCGCCTTCGTAGGAAGCCTCAACGAATATCTTGCCAGTCACTATATCGCCGTTCTCAAGGCGGACACCCTGGATCTGACCATCGGAACGCCGAACTGGATCATCTGATTCGGCCAAGGGCGACTTGATATTGTTAATAAGAGAATTTCCAGAGTAGCGATACCTGAGCGAACCTTGATGATAGTGATCGAGGGATATTCGGCCAACCAGTCAGTAATAACCTTTTCTGCAACTCTCGATTCGAAGCGCCAGATTTCCGGATCTTTAATCCGGTTGCGGACGACCTCATCAAGTCTTTCAACCCTACCATAGACTTTGCTGATCCTTTGGTGCAGTTCCAGACTTAAACCACCGACGGTGGTGCTGTTTTGGAACTCGACCTGATTGTCGATATCAGTAGCGCCAAGTCCATTAATTTGGATGCCACCTATACTCGATTTAGCAATATGTGGTATCAGATTTGTTTTGATTGCCGCAACTTACCGATGTGTTCCTGCGGGGAAATGAGGGCAACAGATCGGCCTAGGCGGGCAGCCTGTATAGCAGTGGCTACGGCGCCGGACGTAGAGCCATATACCACGACATCGAATTGTTGAGACATTTTGTAGGTCGTAGCTGCTGGGAAAGGTTCGGCTATGAGAAAGAGCCCTTATGTAGTCAGATACCTATGTCGTTGGGACGCCAACGAGTAATAAGGAGAAGGCTTCGACCCTTGCCCCAGTCAAACAAAACCAGTCGTTAATATTAGGGAATAGGTCTCACCCTAAGCCGCAGTGAAACCCATGAGTCGGAAGTTTTAGTAGAGGCCGGAATTCTTTACTGTACAGTAACAATAGTACTAAGTGGACCTTTCCCCTCGTCGCAGGGATCAGTTTCCCACACAGAAAATGACTCGCTCCGTTTACCGCTTATTCCCCGCAGTGCTCGCTTATGCCCCGGACTGTGGATTCTGGGGCCATATCCGAGAAACGGACGACAGTGCCGGATATTTAAGAACCAAGGCCGATCCTCTTGAAACCTCCAGGCCCAAGGAAGATCCCCTCTTTATCTCATTTCTCGTCAGCTTGTTACGTGGTCCTTCAATATGGGTCGTGGTGTGTTTGCTGGCAAGGCCGCCTTTGCCCAGGCGACGCCGCGGTTGATGATCTTCTGCATCATATATGCCCTCGGAAGTATCTTCTTTGGCTAGTAAGTCCTCCACAACGATTCGCCGATTTCGGCCGAGGATTGTCTCATGTCTTGCTCACTGACTTCCCCTCGCTAGTGATGGAGCTTCTTTTGGTGGTGTCCAAGCAATGGACCCATTTCTAAAGTCTTTTGGCAAATGGAATCCCGACAAGGAGGTCTACTATCTCCCAAGCGAATTGCAATCTTTGATGAACAGTCTCCCCCTCCTTGGCAAGTTTCTTGGTACCATCATCGTGGGTCCTATCATCGAGAAAATTGGGCATCGCTATGCCATGGCCTTGACTTGCTGTATACAAGTTGTCGGCCCTATCAGTGAGTGGCTTGTGCAACCACGCGACTACGTGTGGGCAAATATCTGACTAAGGGTTCTCTTTTTCACTGCGTTAGTTCAAGTCACGAGTAAGAAAGCAGCGCAATTCATTGTTGGAAGATTCTTGGTTTACACTGCAGTCGGTCTTGTTGAGAACGTGAGTTCGAATCTTTCATCTAGTTATTATCAACGCGTGCTGACTCATTTCCTAAGGTTGTCCCGACATATCAGTCCGAAATCGCCCCTGGCGCTTTGCGTGGCTTCTTTGTCGGCTCCATTCAGCTTTGCCTAACTACTGGCTCCTTGATCGCTGGTATCGTCAATGAATCCATGTCCCGCAAGACAGACAATTCTGGTTGGCAAATCGCCACAGCACTTCAAGCTCTTCCAGCTGTCATGATCCTCTGCATGTTATACTTCACTCCAAACTCACCCAGATGGCTGACCTTCAACGACCGCCACGAGGAGGCGCTCCAAGTTCTTCGTTCGATTCGTCGAAAGGACGATGTGGACAGGGGACTACCTGAACTTGAACTTGCTTCGATGAGAGAAGAGGGACAGGTCGGAAAAAGAGAAAAGGGACCATGGAAGGATCTGTTCCGAGGAAACAATTTGAGACGAACTGGGTAAGGCTATTCATGACGTTGTTTCCTCTCAGTACTAACCTGTGGCAGAATTGCTTGCATAATCATGTCATTCCAACAACTCACAGGTGTGACATTTAGTTCATCCTACGGTCCAACTTTCTATCGATCTGTCGGACTTGCTGACATGGCTTTTGTCTATGCTGTAAGTGTACCGTCAATATCCTCATCGCTCGCCTGCTCACATACCGACACTAGGTTGTCAATAACGCCACATCAGTAGTTACAGCCATGATGGCCATGGTTTTTCTGGACATGTTTGGTCGACGCACACTTGTCGTCCATGGTGGCTGGTCACAGGGAGCTTTCCTCGTCGCCATCGCGGCTCTGGGCCGCATCAAGAATCCGAATGTGAACGAGAGCAATGGAATCGTTGTCGGTATGCAGTTGTATACGTGTATCCTGCACATGACTCTTGGCCCTGGAGCGTATATCACCGCTGCCGAAGTCGGCACTCAAGCTCTGCGTGAGAAGACAATGGCTCTTTCTGTAAGTGCTTTCTAAAACTATAGTTGGTCGACGCGGGGAACTGACTGCTTTTAGACCGCTATAAATGTTGTAGTCGGCTTTGTTGTCGTTTTTTGCACGCCTTACGGTTTACGCCGATTCGGCTCAGCGCTCGCTTATATCTGGAGCGGTTTTGCTTTCTTGTCCTCTATATGGGCTTGGTTCTTTATGCCCGAGCTCAAGGTATGCTCCCGATTGATACACACTATCTCGATCAAAACATTTATACTCATATTTCCACAGGGCCGAAATTTGGAAGAAATCGATCAGCTTTTTGATGCATACCTGCCAGCTTGGAAATTCAGCAAATACGAAACTGAGGGTCTCACCCATGAGCTGACTATGCTGGAGAACGGCGAGGATTCCAAGAAGGTTGACGATGAGGCCGACGTGGAGATCGGACACGTGGAGAGCCGACGATAAATGAGGAATGTGGTGATATAGGGGCAACATGAAGTGGAAAACACACTAAGACAAAGGTCTAAGGCGGCTTGGAATATCTGTTCAGCTTCCACAAATCAAACATGCTCATGATATGTTGCTGCGAGGTCCGCTACACCCCTCATCTGTTGTATGAAAGCACAGCGGACAAGTTCGTGCTGGCTCTTGCTTAGTCTCATTAAAGATTTAAATTTCTTCTGTGAACCCTAGAGCTGGGCTTGATCATTAACGCTTTGGCTTATATTCAATGCTCGCCTTCTGGCTTTCGGGCAGTAATGAATCTAGTGTACAAGTAACCATGAATACTCTGGTCCTTCAGGGCTTATCACATCTCCATAAGAAACAACTGATACTCATACTGTGGCCTTTTTAAAACCTGCTGCGCAAACACTAGGGTATATCCTATAAACTGTCAAAAATTCTGACGCGTCATCCATGTCACCCCATGAATTCAACGCGGTAGGTTCAACCACTTGCTTACCTTCAAGGTCATTCGCTATAGTTCCACGAAGAAATTGGCCAACGAGGCACAGCTTGGGATCTTTAGCCCATCCTCCAACAGGAATCTATAGATGTGAGATACAAGATTGGTATGCAGAAGGACAGACAATACTTTGAAGTCCCTAGCTTGAATGTCGACGAACCCAGCAGCTTGAAGTAGTTTCACATCCTTCTCAACCTCGGTGAAGTCACGCCGAAAAGCTTTACCACCCTGACTACAGAGGTAGTTTCATTTCTGAGTCGCTAGCACGTCGTTTTTCGTCATATGATCGCTGTAAAAAGTAGAGTTAACTTCTGCGGATTCAATAAAGCCGCCAGGTTTACAACGCCTGGGGGCTTCTTCAAATAAGCCACCCCAATCAGGGACGGCTCTGATAAGGTAGCGCATGTGAACTAAGTCGAAGTGGTTATCAGGCCGGCTTCAGGTACTATTTGCATATTTGGTTTCGAACTTAACATTAGGCTCACCCAGTCTGGTTGAATTCGTGATAAGTCCGTACCAATGACGTCAGCATCGGGATATTGGTCGGCAAATTGGCTTCAAAAGTCAGCAAAAAATTAAGCCATATGAAATTATGATGAAAGGGATATCACCAACAGAATATCAAGCTTTTGGACATCTAACAGCTCAGGCCTCTCTTGATTCGATTGTGACGATCTTTAGTGCATAAATATGTTCTAATCCAGGTAGATGTTAACTGCTCGGGTTAATCTGAGTAAGAAGCGTGCTTCTGGGATCCTGCATCCATTGCGCATGCCCATCTCAAGATCGAGCGGCTCGATGTATTCAAAATGTGCTAGCTATCTCGGCCAATTAGATATATCTCCAAACTTCTATCGCTAACTCTGTATGACCCTAGTGAAATCTGCGTGAAAATGAGAAAGAATATGATGTGGAGTGGGCCTGTATTCTGCCAGTATCTCTTGAGACTTGGAGATTACTGACATTGTAGAAGCGAAAGCTTCATGGGAGACTGGCGCGGTCTTGGGCAGACAAGTGGATGAAGCTGGTGATTGGTATAAGGCACATCTTAATTGAATTTATTTGGCAATTGTCTTATGAGAACTCATTGACTATCAACCTAGTACTCAAGCTCCATCGTTTACAAACTGTATTAAAAAGGTATGTCAATCACACCAATAGACACCCAGTTGTTTGTGTTTTGAAAAATCATATGTCCACCACTGGCCAGCATCAGCTTCTTGGTACCCTGGATTTCCACAATCTCCATGCCGCGTGAATGGGCACTGTCTTGTTTGACATCGAACCGTCGCCAGCCATCAACATCAGCAGAGTCATCGTTGATATAAATGGCGTCATTTTGAGCTCCACTCAGAAGAAGTATACCACTACCGTCATCTTTCTTTGGGTGAGGAGTCCATATTATATAGGGGGCGGAGCCGGGGTTTTCACCAGTGTCGTCAATGATCTTATGGCCTTCCACCTTGTCAAACTCAAGAGGTGAGTCGGCCACCTTAAAGTAGGATGGACAACCGTCGTCAGGACCATTACATAGCTCATAGGTCATTACATATTTTCCAGTCGACTTGATGTGTGCGACAGTTGTCATTCCAGGCCGGTATGTGTAGCTCGGATAAGTGACATCGTTCGTCTCGTAGGACCACTTCTTCAAGTCGGTTGTGGTGACGTGGGCAAGCTTCTGTGCATGCTTAGGGTCCTTCTGCGTGGAGTAGTAGCAGGCGAGCTGCCCTTTATACTCCAGGAAAAAAGGTTCCCAAACAGCTTTGTCACCATTCTTGGTAGTCTCAGGACCGGGAGCGTAGACCACTTGACTGACTAGCTTCCATGTTTTACCCTCATCAGAGCTCGTGTAGACATCGAGCCACGCTTCTTTCAAATCTTTCTGGACTGACATCCCTCCGAGAATGATTGTACCCGCAGGGTAATCGCCGACATCATTCTGAAGTCGATACAGGTGCGGCTGGAAGCGATTCCCCCAGCCGTTAGCTTGATCTTCAACTTTGGAAAAGTTGGACCATGTAGCGCCTCCATCTTCGGATTTGAGAATGGGGAAGGACTGAAGTGGTGGTTCCGGACCGTAGTTCTCCCATGTCAGAAGATGAGAGCCATCCTTCAACTGCAGCGTTCTCGCGTAGAGAGTTTGCAGATGAAAATGTCCCGGGCCAGGTCGGTAGACAACATTGTTGACGAAGTTGCTAAAGGGCTCCGGCGATTTGTCATCGCGGCGGGCTGGGCTTGCTCCAGCATGAGTGAGAAGAACTCCAGTGAGACAGGTCAAAAAGGCCAAGTTTAACTTCATGTTGACGGATCAAAGATGAGAAAGTGTTTGGAAGTATGCAATCGCTGTGGTGTTTGTGCAGTGCTTCTACATATGTGTCCTTGTGGGAAGACTTGTGATTTATAGTCCTTGGTAAGTATGCTCATCCTGATGCCAGCTCGAGGTTACATGACGATTGGCATCGTGAGTTGCCTAAATTGTGAACTGCATACTGCACTCTTGTATCTAGACAACATCTATGCAGGGATTAAGTAGATTCAGGACACCATAAATGGTGGAGATGCGGGGATCATGGCGCGGGGTGGTTGAACCCGATATTCCGCTAGTGTCAAACAAGTTGTGTCACACGACTCATTCGGGCTTTCAACTTACCCGAACGGAGCGCATGAGCCGGGATCCTTTCGCCAAACATAGGTCGGAATAACTGTCTTTGACTTGGTCTCTGCTCATATCAAGTGATCGACAGTGCTTCTTGGTCATGCTCCCGACACTCCGCGACGTGTGGCCCCAAAATGTGGCGTGAGCTTTTCTATGCCCAGGTCAACATGCTTTCCCCTCGCTACATAATCTCATGAGGTGTAAAGAATCACGACTCTCTTCGTTCAACTTGACATGCATTTATCGTTATTCTAATAATCCCGTCTTGATTCAACCACAATGAAGAGCACTACACTTCCTATGCAGACGCACCATCCCCACATTATCAGACAGTCTCCCACATTTGACCAAGCCGTGCACGACATACAGAATGGCCAAGATTCGTTGTTAGCAGCCAGCCGGTTGTTGACGGAACTCTCCTTATCTGAGCGCCTACACCTCTTAGATGGCGACGAACCTTTCTACAAAGGCCTTCGAGGTATCTTGTGTGACAGGTATAATCGCGTCCCCTTTATCATGGGCGCTGTTCCTCGCCTCGGCATACCTGGCATTAGGTTTACGGATGGGCCTCGGGGCGTCGTCATGGGTTCATCCACGGCCTTCCCCGTCTCAGTGGCTCGTGGCGCTACTTGGGATGTAGAGCTTGAACGGAGAGTCGGCCATGCTATCGGACTCGAAGCCAAAGCGCAGGGTGCCAACTACTTTGCTGGTGTATGCATCAATCTTCCACGACACCCGGCCTGGGGCCGCATTCAGGAAACATACGGAGAAGATCCAGTCTTGCTCGGCCAGTTCGGAGCTGCGCTCGTCCGAGGCGTCCAAAATAATGTTATGGCCTGTGTCAAGCATTTTGCTCTCAATTCAATGGAAAACGCTCGGTTTCGGGTAGATGTCGAGGTGGAAGAAGATGTTCTACACGAGGTCTATCTTCCTCATTTTAAGCAGGTCATCGAATCTGGTGTTGCGTCGGTCATGTCTTCATACAACTCTGTGAACGGAGAATGGGCTGGCGAGAATAAGCATTTGCTAACCGAAATTCTTCGGGAGCAGTGGGATTTTGCTGGATTTGTTGTCTCTGATTTTATTTTTGGCTTGCGATCCGCAGCACTGTCTGTCAAGAATGGCCTTGATATCGAAGCCCCCTTCTCCCAGCAAAGGGTGATGCATCTCAGCAATGCCCTCGCCAATAATGATCTGTCTTGGGTCGACATTAACAGGGCTGCTACAAGAATATTACAGACGCAGCTAGATTTCAGTGCCAACACCCGCACCTGCCACGAGACTCCAGATACGTCTGTAGTCTTTTGCGATGAACACCGACAACTCGCTCGCGAAGTCGCTCAGCGATCAATGGTTTTGTTGAAGAACAATCATATCGACCAGACGCCTTTACTACCGCTCAACAACAAAGACCTTCTCAGACTAGCCGTAATTGGCCGTCTTGCAAACAAGCCTAATACTGGTGACAAGGGCTCCTCACAGGTCTTTTCACCCAACGTTGTAACACCTTTCGAAGGGCTCCGTGGTGCACTACCAAAAGCCGTAGTCACACTCGAAGACAGCGACTGCACTGAAGCTGCAGCAAATGCTGCAACTGAGGCTGATGTGGTTGTCTGCATAGTTGGGTATGACGCGAGCGATGAGGGTGAATACGTCGTGCCCTCCTTGCAGCACGACCCCTGTTTGGGAGAACTATTCCCTCCAGCCAAGAACTCTGACGAAGAAGAAATGTTGTCGATTGTTCAAGGATCTCTGGATAATGGCAAACAGGCATCTGGACTCGAAGTCGGTGCTGGTGGGGACAGACAGTCTCTGAGACTCAGGCCTCGGGATGTGGATATGATCAAGACTGCTGCTGCCGCAAACCCAAAGACAATTGTCATTATTATATGTGCCGGTGCTGTCATTATAGAAGAATGGAAGCATGAAGTGCCCGCCGTCATGATCTCTTGGTATTCCGGATCAGAAGGCGGTCACGCACTCGCAGACGTCTTGTTGGGACGGATCAACGCTGCTGGAAGACTGCCGTTTTCGATCCCAAAAGACGAAGCTCATCTACCCTACTTTGATATGGAAGCATCCTCCATCAAATATGACCGCTGGTATGGCCAAGCGCTGCTCGATAAGCTTGGCGTTGATGCAGCATTCCCTCTCGGGTTTGGGTTGTCATACACCAAGTTTCGGTTCAGCAACCTCAGGATTCAAGGCCACGGGGAGAGGTCGAGCCAAGAAAGTATCCAGGTGTTGGTCACCGTTACCAACATTGGAATGAGGACCGGACATCATGTTGCTCAGGTATACGGGTATCCCGAGATGCCCGACTTTCCGACACATGTGCTACTCGGCTTCGCGAGCGTAGCGCTACAAGCTGGGGAATCGAAGGAAATTACGATTGAGGCATCTTTGAGGCCTATTCAGCGCTGGATTAATAATCAGTTCCAGTTGTTGATTCAAGAGATGGATATCGAGGTTGCATCATTTGCTGGGGATCAGCAAGCTATCCGCGCGGCTTGCCAGCTATGAATAGAGAATTTGCATAGATGAATATTTACTCTGTCCAAGATACCGGATCCAGTTATAGAGGCTAGCTGTAGTTGCCGTAGCTCAAAAGATTCTTCCTATAGCGTTCCGAGGAGCCATGCCATAACTTGCAATACAGGGCGCATTTCTTCTACCTCTATGCTCCAATACTCTACCATCTTCATGGTATCAAGTACCGATTCCTTCCAAGTTGGTGGTAGCATTCCAGTCTCAGGATACAGGCGAGCGAAGCCGAGGAGAATGCATGCACTCCTTGCAGAGCTTCGTAGCATGAGCCAAGTCCCGTGATGGCGATGGCGATGACCAGGAGCGTTGGCAATAAGCCTGTTATTATGAAATGCAAGAGCATCTGCTACTTGCTGATCAGGCACAGGACAATCTAGTCCGTTGTTCATCGCGGCAAAAAGAAAAGGCCACGATATGAGCTCATGAACGTATGTGACACGTCCGCGTAGCACGAACCGAACCACGTCGTCTTCTGTCAAATCTTTGTCATCTCTGATGTTGACGGGTGACGGTAAAGAGCTTCTCCAAGCATCAAGTTGGTTAAGTGTATCTTGTGCAACTTGGCCGAACGCTTGTGATAAGTCCGACCAGTCTTTGTACTCAATTTGACCCATTGAGCGTCGGGCGTTCACCTCGAGTCTCCAGAGAGAGATCTCGGAAAGATAGAAATACCATGATCGTTCCATGTTTCCCTGACATTCCTCAGGCGGGTCGGGAAACAGTTGTGGGGGTTCATCAGCCAAGCCCCCAGAGCCAGGGATTCCTAGTTCAAACCTCAATTCCTGTTCCGATTTCCAGCACGACCAGTAGACGCTCTGTTCAGAGACTGTTTGTACATCCCCGACCTTTTCTGTATCGTTTTGTAGCCCTCGGGTAAGCGAGAGTGTCTGACAGATGGCCAAGCCATGGACGAAAGTCGTCCAAGCCTCGGCCGGCCGGAGCAAAGACATGAGGAGGACGCCTGACAAGAACGCGCACTGGGCATGAACGAGGCCTATATCTGTAAGGCCGATACCGAGTCTTCTCTGGGCGGCATTGAATAATGCCACTGCCGTCTGTCTGTCTGGATCGGATACGGGGAGTGATTCGTGAAGCGGACGCGCAAGAGCTCCGTTAGCACACACCAACAAGGCCAGGCCTGATGTGATATCCCATTCCGGCCCATGTACACACAATTTGAAGACCAGTTGCCTTGTTTCAGCCTCATTCAGAATGGGGTTTTTTACATGGACGTGAGCGAAGAAATTGTCGAGCCATCGGTCGCACGTCGACCGATCAAGTACATCACCGAGCCAGGCTACTGTTTGGTTACCAGGTTGAGAATGAGATCGAACTGAACAGGGTGAGCTGCTCGCGGCTGCTGGGGAAATGACGCTCTGAAAAACTCGCCACTTCAGAAGTCGGTCCAGAGTGACTGGGAAGAACTGTCCTCGATTGAACTTGACGACTGATGGCCTGTCAACGTTGACGCTGTCTAAAGCGACTGGAACAACAGCCTGTTCCTCCCTAACGGCAGACTGAGCATCTATTTTTCGCTCGAGTCTGTCTAGGCGATCGATGATGGCCAGACTGGCTTGGTCGAACGTGGCGGTGTCATCGGGCTCAAAAACACACTCGACACCCGCCCTAGCGCAGAACGAACATGCCGGCCGCTTCTGATCGCATTTCGTGCGTCTCGCTCGACAGACCTGGCAAGCCTTAACGGCTCGTTTCCTAGCGTATGTGGAACTCGAGCGACTGATGGCGGCGCGGTGAGTGTTTGGACCACGTAATGGAGACTCCATGATTGTTGATGATGATGATGATGAGAAGTAACAAGACAAGCGGAGTGTCGGGTGAGAGGGCAAAGCTGCACCACCAATTCGTATTATAACTAGTTTGGAGAAATGAGCTAGCGGAGTCACGGGTGTAACTCCGTCCACTAACGAAGTCAACTCTAGTCACATTGAGAAAGCTTCCCCATCTGGGGTAGAAGTTTATGTTAGGTCCGTGCGGCCGTTTCCCCGGACTGACCTCTCGGGTGAGGGGGTGTGTTAGCCATAATTTGGCACAATTCCACAAGGTATCGGATGATTGCGGTTGACATAGCTGTTAGAAATAATATAAGATGCTGCATTGGTCCTCCTTGTAGCATCATCAATTACTTCTCAATTCCACCTACATCAATCATATGCAACTACGCCCGCCATGGCAGGTTACAACAAGTGCTCGGCTGACTTGAAGTGTCCTCCCAGCGCTGGTGCCACTGTCGAGCATGATGCGGACCCTGATAAGATGGATAATGATCAAATCAACTTGGCCAACGCCAATGAGCACAGTCTCAGCTTTACAGATGTAGCCAAGAGGTATCCAAAGATCATTTGGTGGTCATTCTTTTGGTGCATGTGTGCTGTCGGATGTAAGTCGGCAGGACCCTGGATATAAGCAATTTTTGACATGCTGACTTTTCTGGTGGAGGGGGATTTGACACCCAAGTAAATGGTGCCATAATCGGCGTTCCAGCATTTCGAAAGTACTACGGGTAAGCCAACCAAAATGCGGCTTGAATTCTTTACCTGAACAAGTCATTGCTTACACACCCAAAGTCACGAACGTGACGGTAGTTATGTTATCCCCGCTGGCTGGTTAACTGCTTTCAATATCGTCTCTTCAGTAGGCCAGTTCTTCGGAGGTTTCGCGTGTAGCTACGTCTCTGACCGCATGGGTCGCAAAAAAAGCCTTACCCTTGGTGTCCTCATCGTGACGGGAGGCATCTTTGGAGAGACTTTCGCTACATCGAGAGCCGTCTTTGTTGTCAGTAAACTCATCCTCGGCATCGGAGTCGGATTCTACCTGACGCTGGGACCTATCACCTGCTCCGAGATCGCTCCCACTGTTCTACGCGGTCTTTCCACTGCCGGCGTCAACCTTGGAATCGCAGTTGGCCAACTGGTCTCCAACTCGGTTACGTCTGGTTTCGGCAGCAGAGACGACGTCTGGGCTTTCCGAGCGCCGTTCCTAGTTCAGCTGGCGTTCTCCGTGTTTCTGATGATTGGTAGCTTCCTCTCTCCAGAATCGCCATGGTATTTAGTGAGGGCTGGCAAACTAGGCGAGGCAAAGGACGTTCTTCACTCGCTGTACGGGTCAGAATCCGAGGCACAGGAAAAGCTTTTGGCTATTCAACAGACAGTCGAGGAAGAGACTAGCTTGGAGACCCCTTCCTACATGTCGGCTTTCAAGGGCACCAACAGAGTCCGGACCTTAATCTCGATTGGCGTCTTCGCCTGCCAGCATGCCGTAGGAATTATCTTCGTCCTCAGCTTCTCAACCTACTTCTTCCAGCTCGCTGGCCTCGATACGCAAGACTCACTCAATCTTGGTGTCGGTGTCACAGCTTGCGGTGTAGCTGGCAACATCTGCTCCTGGTTCATCGTCAATCGGTACGGCCGTCGTCCCATCTTTGTCGGCGGTATGTTCTCTTGCACAACCATCCTGCTCCTCATTGGGATACTGGATGTGGTGCCAACGAGCGCCGCCAAGTGGGCCATGTCTTCTCTCACTGTCATTTTCTCATTTGTGTACTTTTTAACCATTGGCGCTGTTGCTTTTGTCCTTCTGGGAGAAGTTTCATCCCTTGCTCTAAGGGCTAGAACAACTGCTCTAGCCACAGCAACACAGGCAATATTCGGCATCATTATGTTTTTTGCCGTTCCATACATGGTCAACCCGGATGCTGGTGTAAGTTTCTTCCTCCACGAGTGCCAATTATCAAGGATGCTAATCAGAAATAGAATCTTGGAGGCAAGGTCGGGTTCATCTTTGGCGGTCTTTCGTCTATCGCCTCCATTATCTGTGTGTTCTACATTCCTGAGCTGAAGCAACGAACGTACCAGGAAATTGACATCATGTTCTTCCGTGGTGTTCCGCTTCGCAAAATGGGATCCTATCAGTTTGGACAGTTGGAGTGAGGAGAGACCCAAGGTCCGAATAGTATAGAAATCTAGGTTGCAGTTTTCTACTGTGTCCTATTCCAACTGCGTCTTGTAGTATCCTCCCTAGGTATCCCTTATTTCCATATAAATTGAACGGCCCGCTCCTCAGTCCCAAAAGATCTCAATGCTCACGCCAGGTGGAACGTAGATGCCGCTATCGAGAGTAATATCAGAATTGACCTGCCGTGAGACAGCGAACAAACCAAAATCGGACCAGCACATTTATTCTTGAATGGTCCAACCTGAGAAGGTGAATTTCGAGATGGCTGCGCCATCCCTAATTTGAGCTATTCGCCATGTAGTCATTGGTTTTGGTTGGATTGAAGCTACAGGCCGGCCTATCATCTGTTTCTTCTGACGAGACCACCAGGTATCCGGTCAGAGTAATTATAAGAGGGGTTGTATGTCAACCGAGACGGCGCGCACTCACCTAGACCGGGAGGAGCAAAAACTACGTGACTCACCCGATGATATGTTCAGTCCAGACAAGTTGATGTTATTCAGGCTTCTTTAGCCCACTTCTAAGATATGCTCCAGCTATATCGCCCTGACAACGTAGGCGTGCGTTATCCTGGCGTTGTACATCGACCTGGGTAAGGATCAGGCGACGTACAACTCTGGCAGATGGTATGCGACGACCGAGCAACAATCCGGTCACGTCTTAGTATAAATCGTCTATTCTTGAACATCAAGGGCGCCTACGATCAAGTTATTTGGGGGGATGTGGGCGAACAAGAAGGCTCTCTATTTGAGCCACTTTGTAGCTGTAATGCTGGCCAAGGTGCGAGTCCCAAGCTACCCAGAACGCGACTAGGGTGCTCCAAAATACTGTGTCATCGGAAATCATCGAAACTGTTTGGCATCAATTCGTCGGTACCATCATGAGGTCTCATTTAGAGATTTTTATAGACAGTACTGAGAAGACGGCGCGTCTCATACAAGCGACCCAGAACGAATTGAGGAGCGTTGCAGATCAATCAACCAGCACAATCCTCATTTCCGACCGTCAAGATTTGATCATTCGGGATAATCCTCAAACTGGATATAAATACAACGACTTTTATCGCCTCCTTAGGACGCCGTGAATGCTGCAGCCCTTACGTAGGGCCACACGTGTCCACAGCTGGTGCTACCAGCATGGTTCCGATGCCAATGAAATCATCGATCATTCTTGGCCCTCTGTTAAATGTAACCATTCGTTACAATCATGGCAAGCAGTATCTACCCTGCGCCTTAACCTTTTGTTGATATTGCGATGCGTACGCTTTCTTACACTGCACCTTCTCGATAACTCTTTCCATGGATATTCTTGATGCTCAGGGCCTACATGGGCGCAAGCACTCGTGCTACGACGGTCTCCCGATCGTTCTGGGTATGTGAGGCCACTTCTGAAGTATTCTGGACAATAATCCCCTTCACAGACGCTGGCGCGGCGGGTGAGATTCCCATATCCAAGGGTTAGCGGGACGATATTAAGTATCAAGTGAAGGGACTACTAGCTGAGTACAAAGTCGCGCCGGAGTCCAATCGTGGCCTGATCTGGCATGTTAGCGATCCAACCAATCCCTGATGTCGGGTGCAAATTCATACCGGTGATATGATACGTCTTAATCGAGGAGCAGGTACCCAGTAGCATTGTCAGAACAGGCAACGATAGTGCTTAGCTAAACTAGCTACTGTGTCTGACAAATTTAGTTGTGCCTTGTCCAGCTCAACCAACAGATGGTTTTCTTATCCTAGGTATTTTAGGCCGAAGAGCACCAGCCGTGGGCGGATTCTTTACCAGCTTCGCCCTGCACGAGATTGGGCTTATATCAACTGCATGTCCAGATGTTTACCAGAAGAAATCGAAAGTGAAATATCTGAACTAGGTGCCAAATTATACCGTCTGCTCACAAGACAGAAGATATTAGCATAGTCCTTCAAGATAAGGTGGAGGCACAACCTACTCTTGAACCTACTAGCGCACGGTCATCGAGGTATAAGCCAAACCCTACACCAAACGAGATATCTCAGATCGTCTAGATCGCATCCTTCCGTTACATCAAAATCAAACACTACTATCAATTAACCAGTATAAAATGGCCACGCTGAAGACTGAGTAAAATATGTTCTGCAACTTTTTCGAGTCAAAAGAACCGGCTTTAACAATAAGGAACACAGTTTTCCCATGCTGGAAACACAAGCTGGGTTAACAAGGATCCCACGCCAATCGTACAGTACCTGTAAATGGATCCCGCGACGTAAGGGATGCGGGAAGCTAGGCACTGGGGACTAACCACACCGATAGCCTTGTACTGGACTGGGATGATGCGCGAACGACTGTATTTCGAATGCGCACCTACGGAATGCCCAGACTATCATTATCACCTATACAAAATACGAAATGTATTTGCTGTACTGGCAGAGTACAAGACAACTAAACTTTTGCAAAAAATGCACTATGTCAGTGAAGTGGAGGAAGATGACTTTGCCTGAGTCAATATGCGCAAAGATCTTCACTACGGAGGCCCTTAGTGGCGCCGGGACGGAAATGGCTACGAAATCAGGTTAGTCGATGACAGCCAGTTTGCCATGGTGACAGCAACGGTGGAGCTAAGTTTCGCCAATCCAGCAGCCGTTGGCCTAGGTTTAGTGGGAGGTTAACTCTAATACTGTAGTGTACAATGTTTATACGGCGTTTATGATACAGTGAGGACGGATGCTCAAGGAATTGGCCTGATAATGTATGTTGGGGGATTGGTTTTCTACAGACTGCTCCCTTCCATCGTAGCACTACCACTATTAATGGCTGCCCATTAAACCCCCCGACATTAGAGTTTGTTTGCGAATCCTGGTGCGGCAACGGCCCTGTTGGTCACGCTAAGTAGATCCACGTTGATACCCGACCCTAGCTACCCAACTGATCTACCGTTACACTAACCCACTAATCGATTCAGCTTTCCAACAATTCGATCACAGCATCGACAATCGCATCCGGAGCTGAAGCGAAAAAAGCATGGGTCGCTTTTTCAACAAGGATGGTGCGACCGATCTTTCCTATGGCCGCATATGTCTCCTGGCCCGCAAGCGGAACAACACGATCCGCGCCACAGAGCACGTAACTTGCTGTACCTTCAAAGTTGGGATCGTCCAGGGGCGAGTACGACACCGGAGTGTCGAGGCTGTTCAGCGCCTGGTCCTTGAGCAGGGACATATAGTGTGCGGCGTCGCCTTCTGAGATGTTGTGATACATCACTTCTCTAGCACCACTGAAGTTGACAAAGCCAGTAGATTTCTGTTCAATTGTAAAATTAGCTCAGGGGATGCGCGTTATGGGGATAGGCGGTTGCGAGCTAGTTGCGGCACAGCAAACCTTCACTTACGTTGTAGTCGACCCAGGGCGGAAGGTTTTCCCTGTCGGTACCCATCATGTCTAATGTTGTATTGCCAGCCATTGGGGTTACAGCCGACACGTAAATGAGTGCTGTTACGCCGCCCTTCTTGCCCGTCTGTTCTCTCTCCCGTTTGCTGAGTCCCTTGACAGCCTGTGAGCCGTAAACACCACCGTAGGAATGCATCAAAACCGCAACATCCTTTCCATCCTCGATCAATGGCAATAATAGGTTTGTGCGAAGGGACTCGGCATCTATTTCGGCGGTGGAATCAGAGGCATCTTTGACCAGTACACCCGGGGCATTTTGGCTGACGAAGTCGTAATTGCGAGCTGTAAAAATCTTTTCCAGAGGTGCGAATGACTCGACAGTATGCCATGCACCGGGCACAGCGACAATGGTTGGCGGCATGGTTTATAAAAAGCAAAAAGAATGGATGTGAGTCGAAATTGGGGATGCAGGTTGATCAGGGTAGTATATCGAGGATTGACTGGCATCTGAGGATTCGACATGAGGAACGTCCCCTTTTGTGTGGATGCCAATCCTTGGCAAAATCTCCCAACTACTAGATCGCTTTGGGTTCTCCATCGACTTGGCCTAATTAAAATGCTTCAATCAAGGGTCCTTCTCCTGAAGAGACACTATAGTTTCGAGCTGCATGACGCAACTCCACCCAACCTGGAGTCAATGTCATGATCCTGGTTCATTTTCGTATCCTGAGCTCTAAGATACCTACAATGAAGACGTGGATTTGGTAGGGAGCTGATGTCTAGGCAGAGTGTCTAACCGCAAAAGGGTAAACCCTCGAGTCATTCAAACATCCGCGACCGAGGATCACGGCCCGGCCCCAGTTTCCATGCAACCCATGTCAAGCTTCGTATTTCACCCCTAAAGTGGCAAAGCTCAAACTTACAAAAGCTTTACTGCAGCGAAAGAAGGTTTCCTGGAACAATTCCCTTCATGTTTGCATTATGGCAGTCGCAGGGACTACATCGACGCCAGACCAGGCTTTCCTCAACGAAAGCAGGCAGAATGAGGTTTATGCCGTCCATATAGCCTTTTTTGTTCTTATGATGATTATTGTACCATGTCGTTGGGTATCCGCTCGTTTAACTAAGAAAGCCTTATCTTGGGACGATTGGCTTGCATACTTTGCCGCAGTAAGTTCAACATCCAACCCTGTCTTGGTGAGTTCTCAATTATCTAACAAATTCTCTGCTGTACAAGTTCAACACGATAGGCGTTTTTATCGGTAGTATGCTATGGCTTAAATTCGGCTTGGGAAGGCATATGGCCGCTGTGGTACAGGAGGACCCGAAAAACATCGAGCGATTCTTCAAGACGATCCTAGCAAACGAGATATTATACACGACAGCCTTGGCCTCGGCCAGACTATCATTGGTAGCTTTCTTCTACCATATCTTTGGGGTATCAAGCATGCGCTACTTTCTCCACGGCTTTGTGATTTTTATAATTGCCTGGGCGATTTCGACGGTAAGCTTACTGCTGACATTCTGGTCCTTCAAGTCTCGCGTAGTGCTAACCAGGGTAGTATGTTCCCTCTATCCGAACATGCTGGCCGATTTCCAGCTTTTGGGATGGCACCAATCAGAACTGCATAGATCTTTCCAAGTTCTATGTAGGTGTTGCAATTGGCGGGATTATTACCGACATCGGCCTGATGGTCATCCCCATACCGTACATTTGGTCGTTGAAAGTTGCGCTTTATCACAAGATTTTGATTGCAGCGATGCTTGTTTTTGGGAGCTTGTAAGGCGACTCCTACTGAACCCGTAGCCCGCACTAACATTGTATAGCGCGTGCTTTGTCACCATCATTCGTCTCACAAAAGTTATTACCGTCGATCTGACGGACCCTACGTGGGGAACTGTTGACCTGATGATCTGGACTGGTCTAGAAGTCTATTGGTAGGTCTTTCCGGCCTAGCGCCATTGTATGGTCGTTATAACTAACAAACGCAGTGCGGTCATTTGCTGCTGCCTGCCAACCTTGAGGCCTTTGATCAAGGTAGCCTTTAAGAAGTTAGGATTGAGCCAGTTGAGTTCATCCGCTGTCACAGATAACTCCAAACAAGCATCAGGTACTGGCGGAATGTGGAGCACCAAGCCACGGAAAAGTACGCTGCACTCAGCAGATGGGATCCTTGGTAACAGTGACGCAGAAGACATGGAGTTGAAGAAGTTCAAATATTATGAGCTTGGCTCCGTTAATGGTCACGCTAGCTCACAACCTTCGATCAGAGAACATCAGGTAGTATAATAGAGTATTCAGAACCTGCAAAAACAATTCTAGAACCTCACGGTTGTCTCGTGTGGCTCCACCTTACTTGACACTGGCTGTCGTTAACTTCGTCTTAATCCGCTGCATTGAGACTGTACATATAGCGACGATCGATTGATCGGAAAGGCATGAACAGATTCAAAAGGCGCTGGATCATCCATAAGCCAAGGTTGGGACGTGTAGTGAAAACCCGATGAGACGACCAATACCACACCATTTGGCCAAAGTCTTATGGCATCATATTAGTTCAAGTTGTCGTTCACATCTTGGACAAATTCTTGACTACTATCACAATGCTGGCCTTTAACCTTACAATTATTTGCGAAATGCCTATAACTGTGGATTGATCCTTACTGGGTCCAGCATAAGTCTCCTGCCTGTTTCCAGCGACCATCTTCATTTAATCGTGTTCTTTCTAACCTTCACCGCAAGCAAATTGCAATTGGTTACAGCATTGCTGGCATCTTCTTGGATTTTAGGTGAGATTTAAGAGAAGGGATATTTTGATTCGCGTCCCACTGTATACTTGCCGTCACTTCCTATCAATCTAACTTTCTAGTCCTGCTTCTCCTCAATGCTTCCAATCTCTGCATTCTCTGCGATAACCTTCTTAGCCTCTTCCCAAGCATTGTCACCAGGGTAAAGCTGGCTCCTCAGATACGCCCAGGTAAGTCTTTGCATAAATCCCAGTCTCTCCGGATCCTCGTCCTGGCACTCCAAAGCATCCCAGCCGCTGATACCGCCAAAACCGTGTTTTCCTCCCTTGACAGAAAAGTGAGCCTTGGGTCCCTTTGAATGGGTGTAGGGGTCCAAGTGCCAGTCAGCGCCTCGAGCAGCCAGATGAGGGCTGGCGTCATCATCGCCCCAGATGATAAGGGAGGGGGTAGTCATAGTGTCGAAATTGATGTCGTAAAACGGGAGCATTTTGCCTCCGTTCTCAGACAGGTCCGCGCCACCCTTTCCTAAAGCACCGAAGACGATACCAGCCTTGATGCGCTTGTCAGCCGCTTCAAGCTTGGTTCCATCACGAGGGTTCGTGTTCACAGCACCCAGGAGGATGTTGGCAGTCAATGAACCGAGCGAGTGGCCCACAACAGCGATCTTGGACTTGTCGAGTCTGCCTTTGAGCAGGGGAACGGTCTCCTCAATAGTATCAAGGCTGTCGAGGACCTGAACCATGTCCTTGACACGTGATGCCATGAAAGTCTCGCGAATAGTGTCGGGGTTCAGCTCGAAGCCAAGCTGTCGGGAGTTTAAGTGAGTAGGCTGGATGACAACAAAGCCATGGGCCGCCCACCAGTCCGCGATGGGACCGTAACCCTTGAGGGAAGATAGGTAGTTGCTGGGGCCATGGCCGTGAGACAGGAGGATGATGGGGAGATTCTCTCCAGTGGCCGGGGCGGTGACCTTGAGTTCAAGATCGAACTTGCGGTCCTTGGCAGGGAGGACAACTGGAGTGAAGGTGAAGATTGGAGAGGGAGAATTGACAGGAATGCTAGCAGCACGGCCGATGAGGGTAGTGTTGGGGAACTCCATTGTGAAGATTTGGGCTGTAGTGTGGGTTAAAGTGATTTATAGTCGTATATTGAGTCTGGATGATGATTCTGATGGTTTAATTCAACTGGTTTTTGCTGGAAGCTGGCTCAACTTATATCCAACTCATAAACCCTCGAACTATGACGATTCGTGATCCGACCAATCAGAGATCGCTTTCCCAAGGCGGTATAGTGGAAGAGCCACGCCCTGCGATTGGCTGTCGCGAAAATCTGAGGCTGCGGTTTTGGCTGAGCTGAGCCACACCCACATTCCGGACAATGATATTTGTCCGTTGCGTGCTTATTCGATTTCGGGAGTTAACACGGACCTTGAAGCGGAAATAGTGTCTTAAAACCGCTCAATATCTTTGGCGCCCATTTCTGACCATACTATAGAAACTGCCTGTGGAAAAGGAACTTTGTGTCTAGGTAACCAGAGGCAACGGACTGTGTTCCATCGTACACTATCAGGCACTATCAGTTTGTTATGTCGTCACCTGCCAGACTTGTTAAGGAAGGTTAGACTGGGTTAGCTTTTTGGGGTGAGCCGTCAGCGAATGATGGTGAAAAGTGGGAGCCATAAGATCCTGGCTCAATATGGACAAAACAGGCTTCCTTTGGGTTATTGAATTTTACTCTTTTGATTATTTTGTGTGACATCTAGTTGTCTAATTCCAGTCGACCAAGGTACACTTTTGGTTATCTAGTTCTTTCCGAGCTCCTGAGCACGGGTGGCAGCAGCCTTGACAGCTCCATCAACAATCTCCTTCAGACCAGCATTCTCAAAGCTCACAAGAGCAGCGTGGGTAGTGCCGTTGGGGCTGGTGACGTTCTTTCGCAGCTGAGAAGGCTCATCGGAAGACTCAACCAACATCTTGCCGGCACCGAAGCAAGTCTGCTTGGCAAGACGTGTAGCCTGCTCCTCAGAAAGACCAAGGCCAACGCCGCTGGCGATAAGGTGCTCGACAAAGGCGAAGAAGTAAGCGGGACCAGAGCCTGGAGAATGGGTTAGTAGAGTAATGAGATATGGCTGTTGGCAACTTACCAGAAATACCGGTGACAACATCGAGAAGCTCCTCCTTGTCAACCCACTCAGTAGCCTTGCTGACACTTCCCAGAAGAGCAGAAGTCAGCTCCTTCTCAGCGTCGGTCACGTCCTGAGCGGCGTAGAGACCAGAAGCTCCCTCGCCAACCAGAGCGGGGGTGTTGGGCATGACGCGCACGATGGGGGGGGCCTTGCCGCTATCGCCCTTGAACCACTGAGCGATACTGGCGAGAGTGATACCAGCAGCGATGGAGATGACGACGGGGAGGGTATCGCGACTGGCCCAAGCGGAGCTGAGCTCCTCGCAGACGCCCTTTGCGACCTGGGGCTTGACAGCGAGAATGACGACGTCGGCATCAGCAGCGGCCTCCTTGTTTTCTGTTGTAGTGCGCACGCCCAAATCAGCCATCTTGTTGCGGTTCACCTCCCAAGGCTCAGAGACGTAGATGTTCTGCTTGGAGATGTTCTTGGCCAGGAGACCACCGATGATGGCGGCGGCCATGTTGCCGCCACCAAGGAAGGTGATCTTGGCGTCTTGTAGTGAAGGAGTCATTTTGAGGTGTGATACGAGTGAATGAATTGCTTGCGACGTTGGAAGATGCGGCCAATGGTGATTTTAATATTGAGAAGCCAAAACGTGGGGTTGTTTTTGCTGCTACGTAAAAGTTTGGGGTGAAGGCCGACCCCGCATCGGATTAACCCTGCGCTACCCATTCTGGCGGCTTTTAGCTTTGCGATGGAGCGATAACGGCCATTAAATGGCAGCAAAATAGGGATGACTCTTGGTTTATTATCAAATTATTTGTCTATCAAGCCTTAATTGCCGAGACTCATAATTGCCGAGAATTACAACTTCCGAGAGTATCGAAATGATTGATTGTATACATTTTTCGCGATAAGATGTCCTTGAGAATTAGGCCACCGACCAACGTTGAAGATGATAATCTCACCTGGACTCTTCACAATCCTGTCTCTCCAAGATATATCGGGCTACAAACATCTCTCTGCTTTCCTAGGTCAAGCTCTTTGTAACCATCGCATCTGCAATCTCTCAAGAGCCCATAATGCTGGGCCATCGCTCTAACTAATGCCAATCAGAAGCAATTCCCATCTTGGCTCCACTTGCCATCGCTTAGAGCCGGCACAGTTGAGACCCACTGATAAGATTGGGCGCAGCGCAGTTGATAAGTTGATAACAGTTCCGACAAGCTCACTACGCCTGACAAAGGTGAGTCAGTCGGTGTGAGCGATTTCTAGCTATTGGCTATTAATACCGAAGGTTTGGTTAATGATCTTGGTGCGTTTTACCATTGCGTTGTAAGTCAGGCAGTTGAGATCTAGGCATGAAGATTTGCCGCCCCCTCCAAGATGAGATTCTGTCCAGCGATTTTGCTTGAGAAGGAAAATCGCATGTTAAAACTTCACTTGATGCTAAGCATAAGGAGCAAATAAAAATAAAACAAAACTTTAAGGAACTTCTAGTGCATAATATTGACTATGTCTGATAACTGAGTCCATCAAGCAAAGATGAGAGTCCTAGGGTAAGCTCATCTGTAATCGATGTGATGACGTCACTGATAACACTATCGCGCTCCTTATCGCAGGCATTAGATAAGAAATCATAAAATTTACAATCTCGTCATAAATTCAAGTATTTGTTTGAGTTGTAGGTAAAGTACCGGTACTTTTCATTCTGATAGCTCCCGAGCCCTGCTCTTAAGGTCCTGCCCTACTAATTTCAAATCGTTCATAGCTGGCTCTTCTCGGGAAACTTGCGGAAGATATCACCAAGCTTATCGATAGGCGCAGCCATAAGTCCCATGACCGTTTCAAACGGTGGCTTCTCTCCAGCGCTTGGATGACTTCGCGTCGGCACAAACTGTTTTGTACGCGCGAACTGAGTTGCCAGCGACTCGGTTTCCTGAGCTTGTGATGTGAGAGCCTGTTCAAGAGCTGGTAAATCACGACTTTCCTCCTCCTCGATGTGCTTCTCGAGCATGCCCCAGATTTCCTTAAGTTTGGGGACGTATTCCGAATCTTGGGAGCTCAATCCCTGGAAGACCTTCAATAGCTCTTTGACCTTACGAAGATGTTACTAATCGTTGGATCTCTAGTCAGTGTTGGATTGCTTACCTCGTGATGATCTTGGCGGTCACTGTCAGCCAACTGCTTGCCCTTGTCACCCATGTACTTTTCCATCGCAGGATAGATAATGAGCTCCTCGCCAATGGAATGTCGCGCAAGCTCCCAGACAAATTGATTACCGAAGCGCTGCTGGTGATCATGATCGGTCGAGTTGACTACTTCATTATAGTAGTCCTTGAGCTCGCGATGGTCTTTAACAATGGCGTCCGAAACGGCAGACATGGCTGCAACTTGGATTCGAACGGGCTTTTGTGCAATGCGAAAATAATGAGGCTTAAGGGCAGCTCGAAGTTGGGAAGTAAAAAGTGTACGGATGGACGACATGTTCACAGATGAATAGACGTTTGTTATTCTTTACCAAGCGATGGGCTACGAGTGATAGCTGTACATATAAGAGCTTGGGTAGGAAACAGCATGACGCGAAAGTGATAGGCGTGGCTTTTGTTTGAAAGTTGCAATTATGCTTCTTGACGATCATCAAACAGCATATGACGAGCTGTCTAAAGTGCATGGTTGTGATGCGACTTGCGACAGATGCCAATTGGCCATTGAGAGAGCAGAATATCCTAATTGCTCGCCTATGATTCGTCTTTACTCAGGCAAGGGAAACTCTGGGTTTCCCCGGGCCATTAGCTCCGGTTCTCATGGATACAGTGCGTGGTGCAATTGAGAGAGGCTGTCTGATAGGCTCACGGTTGTTGCTGGGATTCTCAATTGAAATGTAACGCTTGATGGGCAATTTCCGAATGTGACATACAATATACATCGAGGTTTCTCGGTTATGCGGCTTCAATAGAAGTTTATTAGAGAGCTGAGAATTAAAATAAGATTTATTAACGGTCTTGTGATTCAAGGTTTGATTGCGCGGCATTCCATTGTCGATTATTAGGCTCGATATCTCCCCAGTATGGCATTTACTAGACTATTTCTTGCGACGACCAAACTAGAAATGGGAAATAATCTCAACAAAGTAGCTTACACGGAATAGACCGTTTCAGAGTACTTGTGAATTAGAAAACTCAATTGGTCCGATGTGAAATTTGCGACATAAAAATTGACCAAACATTACGCCATGATCAAGTCACAAGTACGACGACGACTCGAGACCTATCGAATCGTCATATACTGCCAACGAAATCCACTCCCCGCCGGTGATACAACCTCAATTGAGCTAACCAACCTCTTATTTCCACAAAGTCATAATGTCATTGACTTTGACATTTGAAATGTACAAGCACTTTTGCGCACAATTCTGCGACAAAAAGTTTGCGTACTCAACGGTCGCGGAGCTTTTCTTACTAGACCTTGACGGCATGATTACGACTCCACTTCAAATGCCTTATCTCGATGCCGAATCTTCCATGACGGAACGACTGAGAGAGCTTTAGTACGCATCATAGTGGATCTTGCTTACCGGTGTAAGTCAGCAGTAGTATGCAGACACTTAGATCTCATAGCCGTCTGAATGTAAATAAAATCCCCGGGCCGCTCGTGCAGTAGATGCCTTTTTTGCATTCGACATCAAAGATCTATTCTCGATCCATCATGTCGGCAAACTCCTTTTTGAGAAGCGTGGCGCTGCTTGCCCTGGCGGGTAACGTCAATGCTGTTCCTGTGGTATCTGAGGCTCAGACAACTGTCTCTTCTTCTGCTTCTGTACCAGCAGCGATTCCTTACAGCGATGTCACTTCGCATGGAACCTTTAAGGGAACACCTACCACAACTGGCGCCCTATCGAACACAGTCCTGGCTTCAGCTATCCCCGCGAGACCCCCTCCCCCAGGATCATATGACTATCCTGCGGATGGCAAGCTTCATGCTCCTCAGCCTGCTCCTTACACGCCCGATGGTGGTGTTGGAACCAATGGTTCTGCTCCCGTCTACCGCGTCCAGAGCGACTTTGACTACCAGTCTCTCGCCCTCGCTCTTTACCAGGAGTGGATTGAACTTGACCTCTTCCGATGGGGTCTAGCTACATTCTCCAAGGAGGAGTTTGACTCTTATGGTATTAATGCCGAGGACCGCTTCCTCATTGAGTATATGGCTGAGCAGGAGATTGGCCATGCTACCGTCATCAGCCACATGCTTGGCCCTGAGGCTCCCAAGCAATGCACTTACAACTACCCTGTCTCCAACGTCCCCGAGTTCATCGACTTCAACCAGAAGCTTACTAGATGGGGTGAGTCTGGTGTCTACGGCTTCCTGCCTCATCTCAACTCTGGCCCTGCTGCACAGCTGTTGCTGCAGAGTATCACCATTGAGGCTCGACAACAGATGATTTTCCGCCAGTTCGGTGGCTCCTTCGCCATGCCCGAGTGGCACACTCCCGGTATTCCTCAGAGCTGGGCTTGGACTCTGCTTGCTCCTTACATCTCTAGCTGCCCTGCTGACCAGACCCGTCTTGTCTGGCAGAACTTCCCCTCGCTAAACATCCTCAACCAGCCTAACCCTGCTCGTATCAACGGATCTCCAGTTTGGAACGAGACTACTGGCGGATATGCCAACACTCTGTCTACCAAGGGTATTCCTAAGGACGAGCTTTGTGTCAATGCGACCGATAAGACCCTTGACTGCAACGCTGCCATCACCCAGAACCGCAGTATTCCTCTCTCTTACCCTGGTCGCCAGGTCTTCCTCAACTGGGATGCTCCCGGTCAGGCTGTCGGACCCAACAACAGCTACATCACGTCAACCAACGTCAAGGCACCCAAGTTCGCCGCCTGGGTCTCTCAGCTCAACGTCACATACTCGCCTCTTCAGAATGTCAGCCTTGATGATAGGACTGCCTACACTATCCAGCCTAATGTGTCGACTTGGGCCGGCGACCCTGCCATCAACGGAACTATGTTCCTCGCTCTCACTGATATTGATCTTTACGTTACACCCTACAATCTTACCCAGATCAACCCTCACGTCGCTGCTCTGGCCGTTTACCAGGCTGGCTAAGCGTGCTTTGTCTCCAACCAAAAGGTTCTCTCTGAAGCTACAAGTGCTTGCTTAATGACTCGAGTATTGATGTCGGCACGATTAGCCAGGATGGAAGGGTTTTGATTAATGGTGCAGCACATGTTGTATGATTGCTAATGATTGAATGTGGTTCAGTGCCGATTTTTATATAATTCGATTCTACATGTAGTCATATTACGACTTAATGATATTCAGATAAACTGGTACTTCAAAATTTGCTTTCATATAACATGTGCTTTAAATTGTCCATTTCCAGTCCTGGATGTAGTCTTTTAACATAAATAAATCTGATTGATATTTGCTTCTTAGATATCATCATATGTGTACAGCCCCTCTTCCAATCCCTTGATCTGAAGAGCGAGCAACTTGGAATAGTACCGGCAAAGCGCCAAGTTGCCACCATGGAACCAGAACCCAGGGTGTCCACTCTTCTGCCAGATAGTTCTCATCTCGCCCTCTTTGTTGAACCCCCAGACATCAGTAACCTTGTCAGCGACCGCATCACCAAACATGCCTCGTGTCTGAGTGCGCATGTTTTGGTAACCCGTCGCAAAGACAATTTCATCAGCCTCAAGTTCTGTTCCATCCGCAAAGCGAAGGCCGTTAGGGAGAACGGATTCAATCTCCTGGCCGTGCTTCACCTTGATCTTCCCATCAGCGATGAGCTTTGAGGCACCAACGTCGATGTAGTAGCCTCCACCGCGCTGGAAATACTTCATCAAGAGTCCAGCGTCGTCGGGGCCACGGTCGACCTTGAAACCTGCTTTATCGAGACCATCAAGAATTTCCTTGTCGAAATCGGCCTGTTTCCGGCAAACACCTACTTCAAGAGCCTTGAGCACTGAGATAGGTAATCCGTGGATGAGGAGATCGGCATCGTCAACGGGAGGTCCATCTTCCGAGTAGGTACCCTTCAGGCCGATATCGGTGATGGCCTTGGAGGATACAACATTTGTGCTGGAACGCTGTACCATGGTGATATCGTAACCCTTCTCAAGATAATCTTGAGCAATGTCGTGACCCGAGTTGCAAGAGCCTACCACAATGGCCTTTTTGCCTTTGCTGTTGTCTTGAGCCCCCGGGAATTCAGACGAATGGCACAGACGATCACCCTTGAAGTCGGAGATGCCCTTGATATCAGGCATGTTCTTCTTGCCAGAATGGCCAGTGGCCTGGATGATATGACGAGGATGGAATGTCCGCCTCTCAGTTGTTCCATCATCCTTCTTTCTCTCAACAGTGACATCCCAAGTTTGCGAGGCTTCATCCCATTTGGTGTCAATTAGAGACGTTTTCATCCAGATGTTTAGTTCAAGGAGCGTTGCGTAGGACTCGAAGAACTGAGCCAGCTTGTCTTTTGGCGTGAAGATGGGCCATTGAGGTGGGAAGTTGAGGTACGGCATGTGGTCATACCAGACTGGGTCGTGAAGGACCAATTGATGATATCGTTTCCTCCAATTGTCTCCTACACGGTCATGCTGGTCGATCGCCAGCGCTTCAACACCTAGCATCTTGAGTCGTGCTGCAGCCGTGAGACCAGCCTGGCCAGCACCTAGAGATCATCAGCGATAGACAATTAATAGTTGAAAAAGTAATCACTTACCAACAATCAAAACAGCAGGGTCGTTGCCATCGGCAAATTCAGAGGCCGTAGCCCTTCGCTGAGCCCAGTTCTTACGGCCAGGCTTGCCACCGTGCTCCACACCCTGGGGTCTGTGCTCATTGATAGCCTCCTCGTGGTTCTTGAGTTCCTCGATACGAGTGTAAAATGTGAAAATCTTCCATTCGCCATTCTCTTCAACCAGACGAGCAAGGCCTCGGCCGGTACCTAGGACGGTCTCAAGAGTGAAAATGAATTGAACGCCCTGGACGTCGCCTTTATCGTCGATGGAGATAATTTTGGGGGCTCGCACGGGGGATGTGTTGTCAATAGCGATCTTGCTCAACCTAAAACCATCTTTGGAACCAGAGCAGCTCTTCAAGAAATCCAAAACATTGCTTGGTCCCTGAACAGTCCGAAATGACCAAGACAATGCTAGGTGGTCTCGCCAGAAGCCGTCATTTGTAAATAGTCGGGCGAGAGCGGGGTAATCCTTCTTCTGGAGTGCCTGATTCACAAGACCAACCAAGGCTTCGGCGGCTTCCTGAGGGTCCGAGGTGGCGGGGCTCTTGGAAGCCAAAGGGAATTTAGCAAGGGGAACGTTGGTGGAGCCTGGTAAAGTCCACATGCGTGATGGGAGGGTCTGGGCAACAAGGGCAGCCATTGTGAGTGCGAGTGTTGGTGAAGAGGAGAGAAATCTGGTTAATGACGACAACCAACTGAGGGGAAGACGATGGCTTTAAGTAAGGGAAGTATGTGAAACATAACCACCAACGTGCGTCTGGAGTTTCTCAGTTAGGCACTCCCGTTCAGCTGCCACCTCAACGATCGGCAAAGTAACACCTTTTCCTTGCTTGCTATTGGATTGTCACAATGAGGCTGTCGTACTGATCCGTCCACTTGCTTCTTTTTCCCCACGTTTTACATTGCACGACCAACAAATGTTGAGACCCTCCCCCGCCTCGAGCTAATGAACCCCCCGCACTGCGGTTCCGATGGACTCGCGGAGGCGGTTCCGTGCGAGGGATTCGGATAGCCTATTGTGGAAATATTTGAAGTCTCGCTGATTAATTATTCCGAGGTTTAGGAGCATTTGAGTCGCGCTGTAAAGCGAGATAGCTTGGCTGGTGCGGACTGTGGCTGAAGACATCATTTGCGTAGTAGAAGAGCTTTTCACCAAAGCGATTGGACCAGACTGGGTGGCTGGTTTTTTGCCAAGGAATTGAATGAACTTTCTCATTTGTGTTTTTATTTACTTTGACTTAATTTCGATTCCTTATTCTCTGCATATTTCTTTATATCTTATGTGTGCACCTAGAGTAGAGTCATTCTTCCTACACTCCACGACATGCTTTCTGATCGTTACCTAACTGCGCCGATACAAAACAGACAAGTTCCTCATTCACCCTATTTAGCCTTCAAGTCTTTCCTGCAAATATTGCCGTCAATATCTTAGTATTAATGAAAACACAAGTTCCCCATGATGAGGCTCTTCAATTGAGGTATAGCCAAGCTTACATCTCTCGGCACTTGATGTGTCAGCCAGATAAGCGCAATATGCTTCCAAATCAGGAATTGCCCAGACAGAATGACTGGTAAACACAGGCTCAAGCTAGCCAGGGTTCGTTTTTGCTAAGACTTTACATCAGATTGTCGATATTTGCCTGGTAACCAATCTCTGTGCAATGTGACACACCGGGACTGTCAATGCGACCGTGGCACTGTTGGAATTAGACCACATCGCATATCTTGGCACTATGTATTGTCGAAATCGTGAGTTAAAGCAAACTGTTTATGACTCTGACATACAGTACATGGTAGTCATTATGATCACATTATTTCAGTAGCCCTGGCATATAATGGTTTCTGTTGAATATTTGTGGCGCTCGATGTTACATGCGACACCCCTCGATATTTATAAAGTTTTAGCACCATATAAAACTCATAGAATAGCTGGAATATTTGGAAGTCTTAATACGCCGCATATTCTTCGCTTGCATACCTTTTCTTCTTGGGCCGTGATGATTCATTCTAGTGTAAATTGCCCTTGACAGAAATTGCAAGCTTTGGGCGCCGGATAGCTATCAACAGGAGGAAGCCACCCGTAACAGGGAGAATCATTCACGACACACCATCATGGTAGCTAACAATGGAAGACTCAGATATCCCGAGTGTAAATATTAGAGGTGAAAAAGCAGTAAAGTCTTAGTTTGTAGTTTAATTTCACTACCCTGAAGTGCTGTATGCCTCTTGCAGGCCAGCTTCAACAAGTACAGGTACATCGGCTACATCAGGTGCACAACTTAAGCATAATACCCCAGCAGCCACGCAAGTACTGCTACATAACATACAAGAGCCGCAAAGGCGGTACGAAAATCAGTGCAGATGTATTTAATACCACCTTCCATGCGGTGTTCTTACGGCATCAAAATTTTATGCCGTGTTACACGAACGAGCCAAGCGAGGGGCGTAACAAAATCCAAATAGACGAATCAGTGATAGGCTGAGATTATGGAAGCATGAGTAAGGGAGGACAATATTGACCAGGAATGCGGGGCTATCGTATCATTGCATTAATCAAATCAATCAACCAGTCAAGTCGTTGTTTTTGTCGGCCGCTGGTTCTGTCGGCCGCCATACTCACCGAAATCGGCTTTGATGTTGGCTCATAGCCTCACAAGGATGAGATGGGACTAGCGACCGTTGAATCTTGCTAGATCTGCATGAAACCGACGGTTCATGAGCTTTATCCCCCTTCTAGCTTAGATTGACAGGGGAACCGGGTAAGAGATGTGGCTTCGGGAGTAATTGACAACATTGCGAAAATCCATCGTCTAGACCCTTGGGCCCATTGAGTCGTGTTGAAAATGGGTCTTGTTGCTGAGAAAGATGGTGACCAAGGCTGACTGAACATTGGTCCATGTGGGGAGAATTGCCGGGGTCGGGATACCTGCATGATTACCAACCGTCCTAACGCGCTTACTTAGCCAGCGACTTACATCTCGAATCAACTTATCCCGGCACTTGCAGATGAATTAAGCATGGATCTAGTTCACTAGTCGGCCGTTGGGATGCATGCAAATGAAGGTATCTGCGGCTCGGCGTAATGACACTGTAATCAATCTGTAAGCCTCGTTTGCCTGCTTGTTGAGGCCTTCGCCCACTCTGAGTCGTATCCGCCTGAGGAAATATTCGTATAGATAAAATGAACCACGGCCATTGCAGATAAGAACATCAAGTATATAAAGGAGTGCTTTCCTACCCATCGATTCATCCTTTCTACAGACACAGACAGACATCTCCAAGAGTTCTCATACCTGCAAACCCTCAAACCCATTCGCCTTTCACTCAACATGAAGTTCCTCTCGCTCTTCACCGCGGGCTTGCTCTCTGCTGTCGCCCTCGCCAACAAGCAGTCTGCCTACAAGTATGAGCGTCTCGACAAGAACGATGCCGTGAGTTGACCTTTATGAGACGCAAGTCGTGATGCTTACGATAAATAGGTTCTCCTGGTCGTCGACATTCAGGAAGGCCTCTATCAGCTGGCCAGGGACTGGGATCCTACACTTTACCGCGACCAGGCTCTCGCTCATTCCGCTCTCGGCGAAGTCTTTGACCTGCCTGTTATTATGACCACCTCTGCGGAGCAGGGTAAGTTTTGTACCACAACACGATAACTCAGGGAAAATGTACTGAATGAATGTTAGGTCCCAACGGTCCCCTGATGCGCGAGATCGTCAAGATGTACCCCAAGGCTCCCCTCGTGCGACGAAACGGAGAAGTCAACGCCTGGGATAACAAAGAATTCCGCGACGCCGTTAAAGCCACCAACAAGTCCCAGATCATCATGGCTGGCATCACTACTGACGTCTGCACCACCTTCCTCGCTCTTTCCCTCCGAGAGGCTGGCTACTCTGTCTGGGCCAACGTCGAGGCTTCTGGCACTAACTCTGCCCTTGTCCGCGACATCTCTAACGATCGCATGGCGCAAGCGGGTGTCCAGACCGTCTCTCTCTTCTCCATTGTGTGCGACTTGATGCGAGACTGGCGAAACACCCCTGGTGCTAAGCAGCTGATTCCTTGGCTCGACAAGTACTACCCTGTCTGGGGTTTCTTGGCTCGCACTCACGCTGCTGCTATCAGCAACGGAACTCTTCTCCCCGGCGAGGCGGGTTTCACCGTATAAGCGAGTTTAAATCCTGTCGCTTGATCCTTTGAGGTAAATCCTACCTCATGCGGGATCTATTCGGCGAAGGCAAGGCAAAAGAAATCGTTCAATTCTCCCACTTATATATTTATGCTTTGAATGATTCGCTCAAAGCTGCCTCTTAGATAGACAATCAATTCATTTTTGCACGTTGCCCAATTAGAATTACGCCGCTGCATCTAAATTAACTGGCCTGGATCTCCCAGCAGTGATCCGCTTGTTCACAGCCTCAACAACTATTAACCAGTATCAGTAGTACAATCAGACCACGCCGCGCAAGTAGTATTGAAGCATTCGCCAGTGATGATACCACCACGTATGGATTCGTCAATTCTACCAACAGATTAAGCTTAACTGACCACCCTGAGGCGAAGGATGAAATTACTTAGTTGCAATTGGCTGTTGGTCAATCAGCTTACGTTGGCCAAGACAATGACACCACCTGATCATCTGCCACCAACACGTTGTCAATTCAGCCATCACCACAAAGAACCTGCATCATAAAAGTCGCCTTCACAGCACATGCCAAACCTACTGTATTTTGGCCTTACATCGTCATTCCATTTCAATTCTGGACTTACTGACCTCTCAGGAACGGGAGTATGGCGTCAACCAATGGCCTCCCACTAACCATGCGCGCTGCGCAATGGCGCTCAATCAAAGGTGGTATCGATAAAAACCTCAAGATAGCCACCGATGCAAAACTACCTAAAATCTCTAAGTCCCTACCAAGAGGCCACACGTTGGTCAAGGTAGCATACGCATCGCTCAACCATCTCGATTACAAGGTTGCCGAAATGCCTCTGGGCAGCATTTTATTCACCAAGCCTGCCACGCCTGGGCTTGACTTTTCTGGTACAGTCGTATCGACTACACTCAATAGCCTCGACGCCGGCCAACGCGTTCTCGGCAGAACAGAACTTCCCATTGAGGGCACCTTGGCAGAGTACGTCGTGGTAGGAGAAGCGGGAATTGCTGCCTTGCCTGAGGGTGTATCTTTGAAGGAAGCGGCTTGTGTGGGAATCTGTGGCATATCTGCGTTACAATGCCTCAAACCATTCGTGAAGCTAGGAAACAAAGTCTTCATCAACGGTGGCAGCGGCGGAGTCGGCGTCTTTGCAATCCAAATTGCCAAAGCCCTAGGCTGCTCCCAAATCACAACTACCTGCTCAGCATCGAATGCCGACTTTTGCAGGAACCTGGGGGCCGACAAGATTATTGACTATCGAACCCAAGATCCAGTGGGGGTGTTGAAGCAGAGCGAAGAGCACTTTGATGTTATTCTTGACGCAGTATTTACCAACGTCGACTTATACTGGCAGTGCCATCACTATCTCAAACCCAAAGCAACATATGTCTGTGTCGGACTCCCACCACAATATCATACCTTCAAATCTCTTCTCACTATCCATTTGCTACCAAGATGGATAGGTGGTGGAAAGCGCGCGTTCAAATACCACTCGGTCACAGCGAATCGAGAAGACTTGACACAAGTCGCGAGCTGGATCAAAGACGGAAAGGTAAAGCCTGTGATCGAGCATGAGTTTGATCTAGAGGATGCTGGGAGGGCTTATGCAAGTCTGAAAGCAGGAAGAACCAAAGGCAAATTGGTAGTTCGAGTGGGCGGAGAGCCTGACGGCGAGTTGTGAGATGACATCTAGTTAGGTAAGGGAGAGCTCGGGCGCCACGAAAGGTAATGGGATTTTAATGTGAGGGATGGTACATTTCATGAATCACGGCTGGTTATGAAGGGTTTAGGAAAGGTTCTTCAGAACGCGTAGGGTGATACTTTAAGTTTGCCAAAAGTATTCGGTTGGAGGAACAAAAATTGAAATAGTCCAATAGTCTAATTTATACACGCATTAACTTCTCGAATCATTCTCAAGAGGGATCTCATAGTCCCATGCTTCCTGCGCTACGTTCATCGCAATATGCTGGTGCATCATCTGCCCAGGATGAAATTCGTCATTCCATAGCTATGAACGATTAGTAAAGATGTTGAGCGTAGCACGGCAAGGAATACACTTACACAAGAATCTCCATCGGACTTGTGACAAGTTGAGTCGCGCGCCCCAAATTTCTTCGGCTTCAGATATGCATCGTAGAAAGTGTCTGTTGTTTCAACCAGACTCATCTTGGCATCAGGATAATCCTCTTTAAAGGCATAGTAGTTGTCGCGGAGACGGTCGTTCCAGTGTTTGACGGCATAAATAAGTCTTTCGTAGTTTTTAATGCCCAGCTTATCACGGCTATATCCGGGCATCACATTGAGTGCTAGTCACCTTAGTTCGGAGAATGGGTAGAAAGAGGGCGTGATACTCACGAGGAACATCCATAACAATGAACTGTCTCAGTCCCATGTCATATAAAATGCCAATAAGGTCGAACATCCGTCTATTGCCTACCCTCAAGTAATCAAGGGTATTTCGCCCTTGGAGGGCTCGTGTGACTTCGCTGGAACCCAGCCAGATGGTCGCAATCGCGTTCTCTGGAGTCCAGTCTGCGTGTTCAGGATGGTGTCCAAGACTGTCGTTGAAATGAACAATCTGGTCCAAAAATGTTGGCCCGTTGCGGGGATCTGGCTTCGTAACCTTTTTGTCTATCGTGCTCCCGTTACGTGCAAAGTTGTATGTGAGTGTGAGTGTGTTGTTGAATTTGGCTGTTAGGTACGTAATCCAATTCTCGCCACCAGACGAAGTTTCTCCTGGCCATTCTGGACTGCCGATCGGGTTTTCTGGTCTTGGGCCGGGCACATTAGGACGACTTGTCCTGTTGACTTTGCCCAACTCGTATCCGGTTCTGACGTAGGTCCAGTTCAATGATAGACCAGTTTCGGAGAATGAATCGCCGCTTATACTCGTTAGTATATCATCCCTAACAAACCGAGTTTTCAAAATCGTACAAGTTGATAAGAAATCGTTCATTTGGTAACGGATGCTGGACAGGTTTCTCAATCGGGCCAAAGATTCCAGCAAAATTGGGCGGTCGGACAAGAAATGGGAGGGCGACAATACAAAACACCATGCAAAAAATAATAGCGACCGTCGTCGGCGTTTGCACCGCCTGAGTTTGTGTCCGTGGCATTCTGATCCGTCGTAAAGAGTGAAAACAACTTTTCGCAAGATGAGATTTTTGTCCGGCGCGAAATGGCAGCCGCGTCTTCTTATCAGGGGTAATTAAGGTGTCTCAAGCTAGCCTAATAGGGACTGATTTACTAGCGTACATTATGATCATCCAATAGCGCTCACAGAGCTTCAAGAACGTGTCCCCCTATTTTCTTTGACTCTGCTCCCTGCATGTGGCGGCATTGCTGGGCATTTATTAATGGGCTCTCCCTCGGCTGGTTTGACATGTTGCAAGTGCCATTGCTCCAATGACTCCCTGAAAAGTGACCATGTCTCAGCCTTGAACCAGTCAGAGCAGGACGTGTGTGAGATTGCGGGTCGCAGATAACCAAAGAATGCGGTCGAGATTCCATGGTAGGCTAAGGAACTGGAATGCTTAAGAATATAAGTGATTTGGAAGAGCAATATCGCATTGCTGGGCTGCTTTTTTATAGCGGTTCAAGCTTGCCTTTGACATGGCTTAGGTAACACCTGGCAGCAGTCTACGCTAGTATGATTCAGCCACTGGAAAAACCAACTAGCAGGTATGATACAGACGTACGCAAAATGACGTGTAGCCACTAACAGAACTGTTAGTGCAGAGGTCATCTGGCTACCATCGGTTATCAGAAGAGTCTTGCAGCTCCAAAGAGTAACGTATACCTCTTTTTGACATAGCTTGTAATAATCTGGTATTGATTTGTATCTGTCGCAGCCTTTGATTGAGGATCTAACACTTGTAGACTGAGTACAAGCTAGAAGATCATTCAGACCTTGAATTTTATGAGTGCGCGAAACCGATACCCTACAGTAATTGCGCAGCCCGCCCTGTCCCCTCTGATTTACTTACACCAGCCACACCTAAACTTATAGTAATCAGTGGCACGACCTAGACGTAATTAATATCTTGTAGAAATCATTTATAGGTAAGTAGAGGGACCTCATGTCAGTGTGAATTACCGCATAATATACTATGGTCCCTAAACGGGATGTCAGGTTCTGGCTCTGAACATGATAAAAAAACGCTTTCCGCGTGCCATACAAGCGCTGGAAATCTTGATTTAAGCTGAGTTGGAAACATGAGTTGACATCTTGAAGAATTTTAGATCACATGGGGAGGGTGATCGAGCAAGCATTTACTACATCTTGATTTGCCGTGGTCCTCAAATAAGATAAGATGTCCTGCCTGAACATCCACGAGAAGTCGGATAACTTATCTTAGCAATAAGCAAATTCTCACGATTGCCGGTGCAAGAACGCGCTGCCATGGGAAGACACGTACACCAAGACCTGGAGAGCCATATATTTTGTCGTCGCATGTGTCACAAGAGCAGGAAATTTTGTCATGTCTACTGAGCCATAAATGTCAACTGAGCAGAACTTTAAGACGACAGCCCTTGTAAAATGATTCATTTAGCGCCGATTTGTATATCATAATGAGGCAGAAGGTAGCCTACTTATGCTGTCTGGAAGGAATCGACTCATTTCCAAGAAGAAGAAAAGGTTCATTGGGGCTGGAGCTGAGGGACATATTTCTGTCGGATTCGTCCATGCAAGTTAACTGACTTGCATATATGACGAAACAAATAGAGAAAGCATAGATTTGGTACTGCGTCATCAAGCACTTTCCATTTTTAATTGCCCTATCTTGAAGACGTGACATCACTGGAGGCTCTAATTCGGTTTATTGCAAAAGATAACACGCAAGAGAACGCTTTATCGGGGTAGACTTACTGCTTAAATATTTATCAATCTTGAATATGAGGGATCTTTCGACAAGTTGTTCGAAAAGAGTCGACAATCCGCGGCAATCTACATGAAAATCCTGATGTGTCCAACCTAGGTAGGCGTCCGCGGAGACCCACGCTCATTGGGCGATTTGACATATCAGCCCCAAAACCCCATAAACCCCAGGCTAGACTGACGAGATGGAGAAGAGAATTTGGGGAAGGTGGGGAGTTGGATACTTTTCTCCATAACCGGATCGCTGTTTCAATGTCCCCGGCTTTCTCTGCGCTGGGTTTTAAAGACTGAGTTGTTTAGAACGAGGCTTTTTATGTTTTACTTTTTGCATATTCCTCTTCATTTACCTCAAGGGACTTTGGAAATATCATAACTTTCTACAATCATTCTTTCCGCCATGAGTCTTCAAATCGAGCCACAGAACCAAGCCAACCCTGGCAAGCCCAAGGATGAACAACAGCAAGACGACTGGGATCTGAAGGAAGAGCAGCCTTTGCCATTGCAACAGGATGCTTTTGGAAACGAGGATAATGCCGAGGTGAAATACAAGGTTTTAACATGGTGGTACGTTGACAGCTGTTACCTTGACACTCGTTCAAAGCCCAAGCTAACATATTATTCAAGGCAGGGAGGATTCCTCATGGTCGCCGAAACGGTATCGCTCGGTATTCTATCTCTGCCTAAAGCCATCGCATCCCTCGGTCTAGTGCCCGGCATCATTATACTCATCGGAATGGGAGCCATAGCAACTTATACTGGCTATCTCATTGGGCAATACAAGATAAAACACCCTCATATCACCAGCATGGCTGATGCAGGAGGAGTTCTATTAGGACCGATTGGTCAGGAAATAGTTGGAGTAGCACAACTGCTGCTGTTGGTGTTCATTATGGCTAGCCACATCGTCGTGTTTACATCGGCCATGAACACTCTCACAGGTCACGCTACTTGCTCCATCGTCTTTGGAGTCGTCGGCCTGATTGTATCCTGCATTCTATCGCTTCCTCGAAAGCTTATCAACCTATCTTGGCTATCAGTTGTTTGTAAGTATGTCAGCACGAGTAGATTAATGCCGTACTGACTGTCTGTTTGCAGCTTTTATCAGTGTTCTTATCGCCGTCGTCATCACCATGATCGCCGTCGGGGTTAAGAACGATGCCTCTGGAGTTCACGCCACGATAGATACTGATCTAGTCAGCGGCTTCACTGCTGCCGCCAACATCGTCCTTTCATACGGTATGTACCTGGATCTATAATATATTCCTTGCGAGGCAAAACTAACCTGGTATAGCATCACATAACAGTTTCTTCACCTTCATCGCTGAGCTCAAGGACCCCCGAGACTTCAATAAATCCCTCGCCCTACTTCAATTCATCGACATCTCCTTATATGTTATCTCAGGTGTTGTCATCTACCGATACGTTGGTGTTGACGTGGCTTCACCAGCTTTGGGATCTACTACCCCTCTGATCTCGAAGATCGCATATGGTGTCGCGCTCCCAACAGTAAGTCACTCCGGCCCAGAAGCCGCCCGTGGATACTTGAGTTATTGACATGTCTCAGATCATCATCGCTGGAGTGATGAACGGGCACATTGCCGCAAAGGCTATTTACCTACGAGTATTTGCAGGAACAGATCGCATTCATAAACGGGATTTTATCGCTGTTGGTTCATGGATCGGTATCAGTTTTGCATTCTGGATCCTCGCATGGATCATTGCTTCAGCTATCCCGGTTTTCAACACACTTCTCAGCTTGATGGTACGTAATTGAATGCTTCGCGCCTCATTTATGCGAAATATACTGACCCGATGTCAAGGCTTCGTTGTTTGCCAGTTGGTTCACATTCACGCTACCGGCACTCTTCTGGATCCAGATGAACCGACATCAATTATTTTCCTCTCCCAAGAAGTGCGTTCTTCTGGCACTCAACTGCTTCATAGTGGTCATTGGACTGGTACTGGTAAGTTTACAAGAGATCCTATAAATTCGAAATAACACTAATTAATCTAGTGTGGTCTTGGAACATACGCATCTGCTAAAGCTATCCACGACGACAACGGATCGGGCAGTTTTTCCTGTGATGCAACTTAGTAGTTTATAATACCGGAGTGTTCCATTACCAAGACGCCTTAGAGCCGTTTATTCTCTATCAAACCAGAAGCCCTAGATTCTCGAAGAAATTCTCAAAGATTGCCACAACTTGGCGAATGTGTTCCTCCTCGTGCATCAAATTCACCGACAAAAACCCCCGTTTCCCAATTTAAACCTTGTTCATGAGAAGATAGAGGAATTAAGTATCTTTGACCCGCGCTGTGGCAGTCCCGTTCATGTGCACGCCGACATAGCTTCTAAAGCCAGTTGATGTGGGAAGTGTAAACTTAGCACGGATAGAGACTGCATTGATGCCATCTCGAAGCCTGTCACCAAGGGCGTTGGCCTTCGATATCTTTTTAGCCGAGAGGATTTGGCCCGCTGCGATACCTGCTGCCATAGTGAAGGTATCGTTATTGTAGGTTCCGGAGTGGAATAACCGCCCGGGGTTAAGGTTAGCCATGATTTCCTCACGGCCACCATACGCGTCAAAACCAAAACCGCCTTCTTAATATCTTCCCAGCGTCGTCAGATCCGGATACGCGCCGTGATGCGTTTGAAGACCGCTCATATGTAGTCTAGATGTGATAATCTCGTCGAAGATGAGCACAGAATATTAAGGTGAGAATGGCCGAAGAAGGCCGTGGAAAACTTCGAGAGCAAATATAGATACTCTTTTCCATCGACAGGAGTAAAGTAGCAATCACGGCCCGATGCTAGAGCCAAAGGGAAAGGGTTCAATTGTAGTACGAATCACGGATTCCCGCCAGGCAGATACTTCAACGCTTCTTCGTGTAGGGTTGCTGACGTTATGTTCTCTTGGACGTAACTCTTAACCACTTCGTCGTATAGAGAATCTAAGCTGTGGTGGAATGGTTCTGATGTCGTGCTGTGGTCTCCCATGGTTGACATCGTGTTGGAAGTGATGCGATATATCTATTGCCGCTAGATCAGTCCCTGAGCTGGTTCTCTTTGACTAGATTCCCCAGTCATCCTCGTGTATATGTTTGAATTTTTTTGAAGCTATCTTGTCTAGAGTTCGACTTATTCGGAAATGGCTGGTCGATAGCAGGGTTCAGTATGCCACGTCGGAGGGGGATCGTCCATCGGAGAATAGATCTAGGGTCCGGGTACAGCCTCGGCACAGACAGCACCAACCGGCTAAAACCCTGGGACAGATGCTCTGGCAGGTAGCAAAAGCTTTCTAACCATTTTCTTTGATAGCATCAATAGTTACTCTCATAAATACCTAAGCTATAAAATATACAGCTATTATCCCAGGCTCATAATGGGACCACCCGCAGAGTTCATCGGAATAAAAGTTTGTTTAAAACTGCACAAACGGACATTTAAGGAAGGCCGGGCTACAAACTTAACCCGCAGCTACAGAGGACTTGCTCCGCGGTATTTGTAGCGCCTCCTGCATGCTATGTCAGCCCACCGAGACTGGAGGATTTGTCCATGCTGCTCTGCGCCTTTTTGCGGGGAATATACCCAAGCAGGACCACACACCTACCACTGGTTGGTGATGCGGGGTAGTGGAGGTCAGGTAAATGGGGGAATCCGTGATGACAACAACGCTGACTGCATTAAAGACGAAAGATAGACTCTCGCCCTGCATGATATACACAAGCTAATTATAACACAAGACTATTTATTCATTGTATGAACCTTTTCATTTACCTTAATCATTCTATCTTTACCCTCCCGTCATGTCAGATCTGCTCTTTTGCTCGGCGACTGTCATCACAGGCGACGAGTCTGCCCAACCATTTGAGGCTGATGTGCTCATTTCTGGGGGTTATATCGACAAGATTTCAGAGCCTGGCTCTATTCATCATGACTCGGCGCGTAAAATTGATGCGAAAGGCTACTACCTCTCACCCGGATTCATCGATATGCACGCCCACTCCGACCTCTACCTCTTAACGAACCCCGATCATGAAGCCAAGATTACCCAAGGATGCACTGTGAGTAAATCGCTCGAGTTGAGACTGCCTGGCCAAGCCTGCTTCGTGAATTAGAGCCCTACTAACAAGTCGCCCAGACTGAGGTTGTCGGTCAGGATGGCATCTCCTACGCCCCGGTCCAGAATACACAGCAGATGCAAGCCATTCGAGAGCAAATTGCTGGATGGAACGGCAACCCCACAGATGAAGAGTGCCACACAACTCTCAAGGACGTGGGAATGTTTGAGTGGCGAACCCTGGGGGAGTACCTCGAGTGTCTCGAGAAGAACCGGACCGCCACGAACGTCGCCGTTCTGGTTCCTCAAGGCAACTTACGCCTGCTCGCCTGCGGACCGTACGACGTTCCTGCCAAGCCCGAGGAGATTGAGCATCAGGCAAAACTACTGAGAGAGGCCATGAAGCAGGGCGCAGTCGGCATGTCGAGGTATGCTTATTTTCTAGTCTTCTGCCAACCCAATCTCACCACTAACTGGCTTCATTTCTCTAGTGGTCTCACTTATACGCCCGGCATGTATGCATCCACGTCCGAGCTGGCAGTCCTCTGCTCAGTCCTCGCGTCAGAGTTTCCAGGGGCATTCTACGCCCCCCATCACCGAAGCTACGGCCTGCGAGCCATCGAGAGTTACGATGAGATGTTGCAGCTCGGCAACAGCACCGGCTGCCCCATCCGTGAGTCCTTTTTCTTTTTTTGCACTCAGGAATCCCGCGAACCATATATCTGACATCTTGTCTAGATCTGACCCATGCAACTCTAAACTTTGGCGAGAACAAAGGCAAAGCGCCACTTCTCATCTCTATGGTTGATGAAGCTATCGAGAAGGGCAGCGACATTACCCTCGACACATATCCTTATCTTCCCGGTTGTACAACACTCGCCGCTCTACTTCCAAGCTGGGCGTCGTCGGGCGGTCCGTCTGAGACGATGCGGAGACTAGAAGATATAGAAACGAGGGAAAAGATCCGAGTAGCCATTGAGGTCACCGGCTGCGATGGTGGCCATGGCATCCCGACTGACTGGGACACAATCCAGGCAAAATTTCTCCAACCCATCTGAATGATTCAGCCACCAGGGACTAACATGATGACCAGATCGGCACAACGTTGCATCCATCGATAACTTCGTGGGCTGGCCGACGAGTAGGCGAGGTGGCCCGCGAACTCAGCAGGCCCCCGAGCGAGATTTTCTTTGATATCTTGCGGAAAGATCAGCTTGCAACAGCTTGCTTGATGCACATAGGAAATGAAGAGAACGTCCAGAAGATTATGCAACACCGCTTTCACATGGCTGGGAGCGATGCTATTTTGCATGGCAAGTCCCTACACCCAAGGGCGTATGGCACGTTTACTCGATTCTTAGGTAAGGTCTACCAGTTGATTGAAACCCCAATCTCACACGCTTCCTAGGACACTACGCACGGGATCTTGCAATCATGCCTATCCCTGAAATGATCGCACACATGACTTCGCGCTCGGCCAAGCGATTGGGTGTCTACCCGCGCCGAGGCTTAATCGCCGTGGGTTCCGCGGCCGACCTTGTATTATTTGACCCGAGCACTATCGAAGCCATGGCGACTTTTGAGGAGCCGAAGCTTCCGAGCAAGGGGATTCGGTTTGTGGTCGTCAATGGTCAAATTGCACTTGACGAGGGAAAGATGACAGGGGTGAGAGCTGGAACGACGTTGAGGAGATCAAGTACTGGTAAGGTCACCGGTAGTAAAGTTTGAAACGTAACTGTACGAGCATATTACTCCTAGTTTCCCATTTTGACTCCTTTTCTGAAAAGATGATGGACTGTTGCTTCCGGTGTGAAAGCCCTTGGTCTTTTTGAACGTGTTGTGCTACTAGGGCGTTTGTGCCAATGATCCAGAGGAGTACCACTTGGAGTCCTAAGTGACTCGCTGCCTTTCGAGGTCCGGGTAAGGTTCTCTTGACCTTATGCACGATCAAAGCTAAGCTATACAAAAAGTTGTGATAATGTGGTCATCATATTGCAGAGGAAAAGGCTGATTCTAGTGAACATCTAATCACAGCCCCATTGCGCGATTAGCCATTGCTCGAACCTCCCGCTGACCCTCAGTGATCCCCTCGGCAGTGTCATCAAATTTCTTGAACCCCATTGCCCTTAAGCCATCTTCGCAAAGGATATTTTCAACCTTGGCACCGCAATCGGAGCCGTGCTCATATTCCTGTTCGAATCCAAGGTTCACTCTGCTAAAGTCCTTCGGAGCCTTGCCTCCCTCGAAAGCCGCTCGTGTATCCACCAACGATTCGATGTTATAAGGCGTTAATGGGTTGCACGCATTGTAGAAAACCATCGAGTCAGTAGTGCCGGGATGCATGGAGTCTACGCCATGCACAAGATCACAGTGCCAAAATACATAGTCCCCAGGTTTCACCGGAGGAATACCGATGAGTGCATCTGGGAGACCTAGGGAAGGGTGGTGCTCGGGTGTTGGGAAGAATTGCGTATGGCCGGGTGTCGAGCCTGGGAAAGTCGGCATCGAGTCGTCAAACTCCCCATCGAGGAAGAGTGGCCGCAGCATGACATAGGCGACGGATGCTTTGAGGCTTGGAAGAAGACGTAAGGTCCCTTCGCCGGTACCGGTATGCGAAAGTGAGATCCAGCCTTGCAAGCTACGCCAAGCAGAACAAGAGTTGCGTGTGCCATACAGATCGCTATGGGCATTGACACGGTGATCAGCAGCCCACGGATCCCACGACTGCCAATCACCAGAGAAGATTGAGCCAAAATTCTGACGGTAATCATCATCTTCCCAACGTTCGATAGCACCGCTATCAAGGTGAGGAGCGAGCGGGAACTGGTCAGGGTTTGTTGACGGTTCTCGAATTCGTATGCGGTCAGGATACACGATCTGGCTATCGAGATCGATGGGAACATTGGGATCCGAAACGTGCCAGAGACGAGAGACGCTGTTCATGGCCGCTAGAACAGATGGGTGTGAACGAATCTGAACTTGTGGTTCAGTCCAGAAGACATTCCATCCTGTCGGCTTGTGTTTTGGCACCCCACCTACTCCAGGATGTCGCTGTACATAAGACTTGAGTTGGTCTGCCCATTTTACAGCTTGATCCTCTCTGACAACGTTTCGCAAAATGACGCAGCCACGGTCGCGGACGATATCCGCAAAGGCTTCGGGAAGTTTCCCACCTGTGGGATGTAATGTCAGAGTCAATATACGTCAATTGTTTCGAGATTACTCGCCGTTTTCTCGAACAAGATTGAAATCGATTTCTGGCACGCTGGCAGGGCCAGCCGATGAGATGCGAGCTACTTCAGTTTTCAAAACATCAATTAAACGTGCGTATGACTCGATGACTTTCTGCTTATTCTCGCTCTTGACTAGGGATTTCTTCAGGAGAGCAAAGCGCTCGTCAAGGAGCGGGATGCTGCGTTATGGCATTAGTGCATATCGTCTTGCTGTGTGGTTTGCTCACCTCGACTTGAGATCTTCTACTAGCAGCATTTGGCTTTGGGAACTGTCAGTGGCGGAAGGCATGGCGATTTCAATGATGACAACTTTGCGGATATGAGCAGACTATAGCACTTTGTGAATACAAGCGATTCTGACGTTTTCAAGTTATGACAAGCTCTTTATATAGAGTATTGCATGCGGCATGCGACAAAAGGCTCAGATTCAGCCCTCCCCGACGAATACCCGTTAGTGATCCCCACAAGCTGTCTACGTACTAACTAGAAGCATTTGGACAAAACGGCCACGCTGAAAAGACGCAGATCGCGCGGGGTCAGTGGCATTCTATCTCAGCCTTGAACTCGAGTCAATTAGCCGAGCAGAGTTGGTCAGCAGGATTACCTGCAAGACGCCACTATGAATAACCGACAGGTGGGTCATGCTGACGTCAATTATCAGTAGTTCATCGTCTACAGACTACAGGCCGTAGCGATTAGAAAGTACTAACATGTATAGCTGCGATAAGGCACGGCTGTACAACGATAAGAAAAACTACTCGGCAAGTAGTCTATCGTTTGAAGTGTCTGAAGTATAGATTTTATAGCATCAATAATGCAGTAGCTAGTCGTCGCTAGCAGCAGCAAGAGCAAAGTTCAAGACCTTTTTACAAATTGGGTTTCAGCAGCTGAACAGACCAATCAGAGTTTATCGCTCCCTTCCGTTATAGCACGAATTACGGAACGATACAAGGGCATATACTTGATAGAAAGTGCAAAGACAAAGGATGTCATAATATCTATCCAGATTGCTTCTGTGGGAAGTGATTGCGTTGGGTGGAAAACATGAGAGGCAGCAGGCAAATACCACAAGCGGCTGCTCTTCCAACCTTGCAAGTCGGAAGAAAAACAATTTGAAAGATAAAAGTAACGTCAAGCAATGGCATATCGATTAGAAACAACTAATGCAAAAGGTTATGGTACTCTCCTGACTGAACCTCAGGCATTGCTATATAGAAAACTTCCATCCCTACATGCAAACAAACTCCGCTTCGGCAATTTCGTGTACGTCTGCAAAGTGCATTCTCTTTGCCTCAAGCGAATTACGCTTGCTGGTCAACCACAGATACCCGCTCCTCGGTAGCATCAACAGACATCCGCTTGGAAACACCAGCACCAGTTTCGAGCGACGCCAGCTGTGCGCCGTAGCCGCTGGTGACATAAGACTTGAACCTCCATACAGAAACATTGTTCTGAAAGAGTTCATCTAGTTCCTCCAAACTGCGAGACCCAGTTTCGGGCAAGAAGAGCAACGACCAAACACCACCCGCGAATGAGATGCCGGCAAAGAGAAAGCCAATCTTTGAGCCCAGACCACCTGCGTCGGGGGCTTGTATAAATGGGGTGATGAAAGTGATAAGGATTGATGTGCAGAAACCGATAAATGTGGCAAACATGATAGTCTTCTCTCGCAATTGCAGACTAGGGGTTTCAGCCGTAACGATCCAGACACTATAATCATCGTATGGTCAGTGTTTGGTCTCGATAACATCCAATGCCAAATACAATGACTTACCAGCTGCTCCATCCAAACGACAGGCAAACTTCCCAAACGAAAAGTACAGCCAGCGCCCCCTTCATGGCGGTCGTGTTGCTTTTGAGATCGTAACTGGCGATGCCCGTCACAATCGCCATTGTAACGGCCATGATGAAAGCATTGGCGATCAAAATGGGACGGCGCCCGCAGCGATCGGCGAAGTAAAAGGCAAGACCACTCGATAGGATCATTGTTACCTTGAACAAGATTGTAAGAGTATACGCGTCCTTGAAGCCGAGTTCCTGCAAGAAGATGACACGGTAAGATGCCATGAAGGAGCTGCCCTGTGCCTGCTGCAAGCACTGAACACCAACACAGATCAGAGTGCGTCGGAAGTTGCTGCTTCTATAGTCCATGTCGTTAGTATGATGATCGACCTGGCATATTTTGGCGCGTCAGACTTACTTGAAGCATTCGACCCAAGACTTGGAAAACCGAGCCCTGTTCTCCCTTTCCTGGGCAACGATGAGATTTGTCTCTTCAGAGACGACCGTTGCATCGTCGCCGGAACGAAGAATGCGCAGAGACTTTTCCGCTTCCTCGCATCGCCCCTTTTCGACAAGCCATCTAGGGCTTTCCGGCACGAAAAAGGACAGGGGGAGGAATACAACCGGAAGTACGAATTGGATGATGATTGCAAGACGGTACGCCCACTGATCACTCCTCCGATAGGTACCCCAGTTGCAAACTACAACCAGCAGTCCACCGACACTGATAGAGAACTGGTAGAAGTTGACGAGTGTACCTCGAATGTTGACTGGTGAGACCTCGGCTAGGTATGCTGGAACTGCGTTGGATACGATGCCCAAGGAGAAAGAATTAATACATCGACCCGCTATCAGTTGCCAGTATTGTTTAAATGCAACCGCTTGTATCAAGATGCCGATGATTCCAATCGACATAGAAAGCTGAAAGGTACGGATACGGCCGAGTCGGTTGCCAACCATACCAGACATCAACGCGCCCAGTGCAAGACCAGCCATGGGAGGACCGCTGCCTCCGGATTGGTAACTTGCAGGAAGGATATAAGAATCGGTTGACTCGTCGTAGACTCCGAAGTCTTTTCTGAACTGGGCCATTCCCAGCATGCCGGACCAGTATCCATAGTCTATATCGAATTAGCGGACTCGAAGGATAATTCTGGATGCAGGACTAGACATACCAATACCGAAGGATATACCGCCAAGCTTTGAACTCTTGATTAGATGGTGTCTGGCACGTTGATTGAAGAGGTTCTTACTGCGCAGAAGGATGCACACAGAAACAACGGGACTGTCATCTCTTTGACGATGTGCATCTCACGAATTTGGTTCTTGAGAGCCATGGTTGCGGGGGTGCTTGCAGCCCGTTGTTCAGCGGGAGGACTTTGTCGAGTGTTTGCTAGGTTAAATGATGCGAAGGCTGCTGATGTGAACCGTTTGTCAGAAGAGTGCGTTTCGAGGTTTTATATCGCTTGACAACTTCGTCTAGACAAATCTGGGGTAATCCCAAATTGGACTTGGACTTGGCGTGGGGAAGAGATAAGTTGCCTGACTGGGATTTGAATCTCTCCACAAATCTAGATCGTTATCTGAGGGATTTCGACGCGAATCAACAGCACCAACATGATAAGGGCTGGAAAGCTAGAGAGGGTTTACGCGAAGCTTGTAACTCAGTCTGGCCAATCAGCATACTTACAGTCTACCCCGCGAATTGCTAGCTCCTGTTGTCCATTATGAATTGAATCTGCGCTACCGTAATTGGCTCTCAGTGTTACGGTCGGTTAAATCAATCTTGTGCTGGTGAGTGGTCGGTAAATTGAACTTCGCCTTATCAAGTGCTGCTCGGCTGTTTCTGATAGTGGCACATGTACAATTGAAGTCTATGACGGAAGACAGCGTTAAACTATCTCGGAACGCCTTGACACAGCGGCTAACTTTACCCATATCGCGGGGGAAAGACGCCCTAGGTCATTATGCTCTGATTGAACGCAAGCGATAGTTCACCGGGGAACTTTCAAGTTCACTAGAATGTGTTTCTTAGTTGAGGGATGAATGATGAGCATATTTTCAACGTATTTTATAGTCGAAAGCGAGTATAAGCTACCTAAACTAGGATACCACGTGCAGGATGTTGTAGTTCAAGTGTAATTCTGCGTTCGACATAGAGATGAGCCGAGACCCGATATCAAAAAAAGGAGATGTAGTTCTATACCATGATAACAATGATTTCTATCTATCTATAGGATTCCATCTATCTATGGAGTTTGTCCTAGCAGCCAGCCCAGCCCGTTAACCGCATCCTGGTGATACTTGGCCGATACAGGATGATCCGGTTTCGTGAACCAGAACACGTGTGGCATTCCCGGGTATATGTCTACTTTTGTCTCGGTTCCGTGGTCTATTCTCAAGACCCTCTCGTAGATCAATGCATCATCCCTCAGCATATCTGCACCGCAAATCTGGAAGTAAGTCGGAGGAAGGGAACCATGTCCTGTAGGCCACAGCATTGGACTCCACAATGGTGATTCAAAATCAGGCTCCACAGCCTTATCGTACATGGAGATGGAGGATTGATTCAGTGTTATGCCCTCCTTGAACTGGCTCCGGCTCTTGGAAAGTGGTTTATACTCCTCAGGCGCTGTTTGATCTGGCAGAGATGGAGTCGTGCTGAGGTAGACGCCAGTCAAGGGTGGATACAATCCCTCATCTCGGGCTCGGTGCGATAAAGGAATAGATAGATGGCCTCCCGCAGAGGTACCACCCAGCACGAATCCTTTGGTCAAATCAACTCCCCAATCAGAAGCATTTTGAGTAATCTGTTGTGCCACATTAGATAGGATTGAGACGGAAGGTCATTCTTTGACATGCTCACCCATTTCAGTCCATCCCACACATCCTCCCACGGCACTGGAAACTTGTATTCGGGTGAAAGTCTGTCCTCAAGAGAAAGACTTACGCATCCGTAGTTATGCGTAGCTCGGATACAAGCAGGACTTTCCATCTCGGCAGTCCCAACGCAAAACCCTCCTCCGTGCAGGAGCACGATCAACTTGCGGCCCTCAGTCGGTCCATTGACGGGTTTGTAGAGAATTGCGCGCACTCTATGGCCGTCACGAACAGGGATATATATCTCCGTCTCTGTTACTTGTCCGTTTGTCGATTCGAGTGCTTCATCAGCATGCTGGTGACACAGACGACCATAGTGTTCGCGCCTATCAGGGATTCTGTCGAGAGAAGCCGCTGGCGGTGGATTCTTGGCAATATCCTTTGCTACCTAAATGGATAGGTTGTTATTATGCGGTCCTTACAAACGATGGAGATTCGTATCTTGCCTACCTGCACAAACTCAGAGTCGAGCGCTCCGAAATGTGGCCACGTTGAAGGCTCGTCGATAGACGCTATAGCTTGGGCCATCGCAATATAGTTTGCTAGGATATCTTGTTGTATGTTATCAAAGAGTAAGAAGATAATGCAGGCGGATTTTCAACACTTCTTTATCTTGCTGGATCTGATTCGACGATCCGCACGCAGAAGCTTTAGCAGAAGTCGGGTATTTCGTCCATAACAGGAACCCTGGTCGTGGAGATGGGGCGGGCTCTTAGCGCTCCAGGCCCGCACGTGAATAGCCGAGATCCTTGGATGGCCAGGAGTTAAAATTGCCGCGGCAGTTTTGATAGTCATGTGTAATCTTTGTTATGACTAACTTCGCTTATATCAGATTAGAAATCGACTAACTTGATCATTACTCTAGAGCAAGTCAAAAAGATCTACTCGCTTCTCATGATAATGTTGTATCGAAAATGCCACTTTGAGAGCCGCATAAGCTCTATGATAATTTTCTCCCTATTCACCCAAGCGTTAGTATCGATCCATGATCCATTTCCGATGCACGGCATCATCCGACTCTAAGGCTGCCACGAATAGCGGCCAAGCTATTCTCGATATTGCAGACTCTCCCTCATCTGAATGTATCTAGAACGCGATATTCATTAACCGACCAAGAATAGCTCGTTGTCTGTTATCTGAGAGCATGCGTTTTTGTATGATACCAGAGTAGCATAGAACTATTGTATGAAAGTGAGACACATTAGCTCTGACGTTGATAACAAATGAGCGATGCGCTCCATACGAGTCTAGGCGTAGAGTATGCGCCACGTCAATCAGCTCGGCATATTGATCGGTGGTAGCGTTCAGTAAGCGAGCCATCCTCTGGCAAGATGATTCAAAGGCTAACGAATCATCTTGACGCATGGCTGCAAGCTTAGAAAGAAGGAAGCGAAATTGCCCAGTGTTGCCGAAGAGATAGAAGAGTGGTCGGCTGTGAATGTCTTCAAGAATCTTTTCTTGTGGACATTCAAGAGTCCACTTATCACTGGATGCCCGGTTAGAATGTCTATGAAGAGCTTCGAATCCACGGACCAGCGATGTTGCTTCGTCCTCAGCAATGCCCACCATGGCTTGGCCTAGCAGCTCGTTGAAGAAGCCACCGAACCCATTCAAAGCAGCAGCCCCATCTTTGTATGATATCCAGACTACGATGCGGGCAGCAAACGCTGAGATTGGCCAGTCTTCTTGACCTATCAAGAGCAAGGCCTGCGGGCTCGGACCTGGCTCATCATGACAGACCCTTGCCCCGCAAGCTTTGAGTATATCGCGGAGGTTGTGGAGCCTCCCCTGGATAATAGAGGCGGCACCTTTGAGGTGGGCGCTCAAACCAGATCCGCAACCATCTCCAAAACGTTGTTCGTATTCAATCATGAGCCACAGGGTAGCGAGGACGAGGTCTAGCTCAGTTCCACCTATGTCCTGTGCAGTGGCTAATGCCAGAAGACGAAGAGATGACCCATAGTGTTCAGCAGCTCGAACCTTGCGCGAGTGATGGTCGGATGCGTCGGACCCGTGCTGTTGGTATTGGTAGCACGATTGTTGAGCACCCAGAGCAACAATCATATGGAGTACCATCTGACTATGTTGGGCTAGCTTCCACATGAGTTCAATGGCTGATAACTCTGGATTTTTGAGATCTATCAACGGAGCCAAGTCGAAACGAAAGCAGTGAATGGAGTGGTAATCGGCAGGTTCGAGTATCGCGAGACATGTTTCCGAAACACCCGGGCTGGGGGCTACCAGTGAGCTTTGAGAGGGAGACGCAGTGCTCGGCAAATTGTTGAATGAGACACCACCCTGATGCGATTGAGTCTGAGTGTGATTGTAAGTGGGTAATCGAGTAATGGGGGAAATAGTACCAAGGGCTGAGTGTGGTGTGTCCACGGAATTTTGATCTGAGCGTGGCGACGAGGCTGATGCGGGGTTAGTTCCCGCGGAACACTGAGATTGAGATTGGGTTTGGGTCCGAGATTGAGACTGAGACTGAGTCTGGCATTGGGAATGTTGCCGTCGGGTATAGGTCTTTCGAGGCCGGGGCTCATAGTCGCATGGCCGATTCAATCGGATACATCTCCGGCATTGGGGCCGGGTCTCATCGCATTTGACCTTCTTTTCCCGGCAAGTCCAGCATCCCGCGCGTGATCTCGAATGGGCTCGTGTAGTGTCGGTCGTACTGGGCGGTGATTGTGACGGCATTACGCCTTCAATTGGTTGGATTGTGCTGTACGTGAACAGGAAATAGTGGCATGCAGGGAATGAGGGCCCAGCAGGTTGAAATAGATTAGCCGTTAGCCGACCAGTAGCGTCACGTGCGGGGTGCTCTACCCGATTCCCGACACCAGGTATGTAATGCTATCGGTACCGTGTCTATGGACCTCAAGATACCTTATCTAGGTAGACTATAACCACTCAATACACTGAATCAAAGCTTAGCACTCAAGCTCTGCTTATTCTTTCCAATCTTCTTGACCAGATCACAGGCCATTTCCGCGCTTCCATATGACCCTTGATATCCCCATCCCGAGTGTCCGTAATTGTGTACAATCCACGTATCCGAGTCCAATCTCTCTTCTTCTATTCGAACTCCATTCTTGCGATAGGGTCGTAGTCCAACAGCATGGCGAATTATGCTTAGACCGGCAATTCCTTTGCCATAGGCTATTTCGGGGTGTTCGTTGACTATACGCGTCATGATGCGGTTTGCCGTATTGGGATCTGGCTGTGACTCCCAGTTCCCCAGATCGTACGTTCCTCCAAGGATAGTTCCTCCACCGGCAGCTCGTGTCATGGAATAGCACACGTCGGAGGGCTCGTCTTCGGTGCCAGAAGTACCCATCATTGGTGCCTCATTCCGAACGAGCACAATCTGTCCTCTCGCTGGCATCATCGTTGTATCACGCACGCCGCCGAGCTTGAGGGAACCGAGCCCAGTAGCGTTGACTATGACGCTGGCTGGTTTACCGGTATGGGAAAGGGCCTTGGCTTCCCCGATGTCTGATAGAACTGCTCTCTTCAGTACTACCTTGTTTTTCAACAGCTGACCAACCAGCCAAGGTAGGTAGATAGCCGTGTTGATGCAAACACTGGTCCATTCCGAGCTTGAATCATAAGGGCCGTTTAGCTCACTCGAGGGAAGGTCTTTATAATCTTCGAAGAGAGTGCGAAACCAAGGATTAGGATCGAAGATGGCGGCAGGGAATGTAGTGTGTTCCAAGTCTTTGTTCCGCCTTTTTAGTCGACACTCTGTAAGCGATGATTAGTCTTCATAAACCAAATTAATACAGAGGTTGGGTACGCACTTTGAAAATGGATACCAGCTTCAGGGACATTCTCACAGAGGCGCTTCAACTCTTGCCATGTCTGAACCTCTACGTGGCTGTTCTCTTTGGTGGCCATACTAAATAATCATGGATTTCGTCAGCCAAAGTGGTGAGACTGAGGTCTATACTCATTAGAGGGCAACTCACGGTACGACATTGGCACCCGCAAAAGGTGAGGCGTACTCAATGTCATAGTCTCCGGGCATGTGCTTGGCTACGACGGTGACTGAATTTCCCTCATCCTTCGACAAAAGTAAAGCGGTTGTCAATCCAATGACGCCAGCTCTGGAACACAACTGTTAGTATCGTTGATTGGGCTGGGCTTGGCCGCCAATACATAGATGTGTTGTGCTGACCCGATAACGACGATAGTCTCGCCCATGCTTGTGAATTTAAACTTGGAGGATACTTGTATGTAGGGAGTGTTGAATCGGTAATTGTGTAAATTGTCAGAGGAAAAGCAATTTCGAAGATGAAGCTTCGAAGTTGGTCAACCTCACTTTATGAGTAGCAGCCCTTGCTTGTGCGGGAATCCGAGTCGTCAATTTGGATCAGCCCATTCCATTCCATTAGTGGAGACAGACGCCGCCCAAATACCCGACCGAGGCGACAAAACCCACCTCGATTTAGCGGCCGGCTATTGGAACCTGCTACAAAGAATCGGCTAACCGAAGCCCAGCATTTTGTGCCATATTGTGGAATAAACGCGCCAGCTAAGGCTTCCGAATTGGATTGAATATCTTGTAGTACCAACCAAGGTCTCGTATCGGTGCCTACTTCTAAGTACCGCGTCTATGAGAGAAGTCAGTTATATACAAACTGTTGGCCACAGTTGTATGGGCATGACGAATGAACGACGCAGCACACAATAGGACGACTATCATACTTTCCTCTAACTATTCATCCTAAGAATTTGTTCTTCTGTAAACTATTTTTGTTCAACAGATTGAAGCGATCTTCTAACCACCAGCAATGATGCATCCCACCACAACGGAAACGACGTATCACTCGCGGTTTTCTAACGTGGAGCAAATACACGACAAAGGTCCATTTGCAATTGAGCAGCAATATCAAATGGATGAAAGCCCTCTCAAAGTAAACTTGACGATTGGTGCCTACAGAGATGACGATGGACAACCATGGCCGCTGACGGCTGTCACCGAGGTAGAGTCTTCTCACATGCCCTACTTGCTATAATGAAGACTCATAATCGGTATCAGGCAAAGAAACTCATGAACGCTGTGTCTTGCACCCACGAATATTTGCCGTTAGCTGGGGACCAAGACTTCCTGGAAGCGACACGCCTCATCGCTTTTGGGCCTACATTGATCCAAACCTCCGGAGCTGCCATTACATCCATCCAAACTGTGTCAGGAACTGGAGCAAATAGTCTCATTGCCATATTCCTGCAACAGCATTCACGTCCCAAGAATATATGGATCTCTGATCCAACATGGATCAACCACTTCACCATATGGGAACAATGCGCACCAGACATCAACCTCCGCTTATATCCCTACTACAAATCGCGCCAGTTTGATTTTGAGTCCATGATGAAAACACTCCGAGCCGAGGCCGAATTCGGGGATGCCATCTTGTTGCATGCGTGTGCCCACAATCCAACTGGTCTAGACCCGTCAAAGGAACAGTGGAAAGAAATTGCTCATTTATGCCAAGAGAAGAATCTGTTTGTTATCTTCGACTCGGCATATCAGGGTTTTGCGACAGGTGACCTGGATCGTGATGTCTGGGCGGTCCGCTACTTTCTCTCCGAGACTGACATTGAGTTAGCTCTCTGTCAGTCCTTTTCGAAGAACCTAGGCCTCTATGGAGAACGAGTGGGTGCCCTCCACGTTGCCTTGTCACGTAAAGACGATCCAAGTACGATATCAGCAGTCGAAGCCCGACTGACGATGCTGCAGCGTGGGCTAGTCTCTATGGCACCTCGATTTGGATCGCATATCGCGAAGCAGGTGTTTTCTGAAACACACTTACGGGCCCAGTGGGAGGAGGACCTCAAGGCCATGAGTGGTCGGATCAACACAATGCGCCATGCGCTATACAATGAATTGGTTAGGCTGAAGACGCCAGGCGACTGGAGGCATATCATCAAGCAGACTGGCATGTTTTCTTACACTGGCTTGTCAGAGGACGAAGTGACAAGGTTGCGACAACACTATCATATATATCTGCTTCCAACAGGCAGGGCATCTGTTTGTGGTCTTACGACAAATAACGTGCTATATGTGGCTGGGGCAGTTGATGCAGTCATTAGAGAAAGCGAGGCGTCACCTAGGGCAAACCTGTAATCTAGATCAGAGATGGTGGAGGGCTTAGCAAGTATAACGGAACTTCAGTCAAAGCACTTCATGTAGAACGATGCGGACTGTTTTGATGAATGACTGCTTGATTTGCTACAGTATCTATAGCGTATATTTACAATAAGCAGGGAATGGACAATGTACTGAGAAGCTTGAATAAATCGGTCCTCAAAACCATGCTACTACTGTCGAACGTAGTAGCTTACAGCTTCTGACCAGCAGTGCCAGGGATGACCGAGGCGACCTTGCCGGAGCCAAGAGCAGTGACCTTGTAAGGGAGGGAAGCAGAGGTCAGAGTACCCTTGGGAGCAGAGTTCTTGGAGCCACCAAGGTCGACGTCCTCAACAACAGCATAGCCAGTCTCCTTGGAGTCGGCGAAGAAGATGGCGCGCTCGGCAGAGTTGGCGAAGGCAGAGCTCTGGACAAGGACCTGAGCACCCATGCGGGTGTTGACACCAGAGAGGATGATGCCGTCCCAGTAGTTGTTGACGAGGTGGACGGTGGCGAAGCGGATGAGGGGCTGTCGGCTGTTGACGTTCTTCCAGTAGTTGTTGGCGTAGGTGATGTGAAGCTTGCCCTTGTCCTCAGAGCCGTTGCTGTCAGAGTGGCCAATCAGAGATCCCTTCCACTGTTTGATATGTCAGTAATAGTATCATCAGAATATTGGTAGATTAACGTACGTGGTCGTGGAAGTAGGTGTTGGAGACAGTGACCCAGTCAGCACCGTGGGAAATGTCAAGGAGACCATCAAGGTCATCCTTTCCACCGCTCAGGTCACCGGACAGGTCACAGTGGTCAACCCAGACGTTGGTGGACTCGTCAATGCCAATGGCATCACCGTTCGAGGCATCGACCTTGGCGATCTTAAGGTTTCGGAGAATGACGTTCTTCTGGCGGCGAACGTAGATACCAACACCAGTGATGGCTACATTGGGTTAGATCTTATTGATACAAGTCCTGAGGCTCTGACTTACAGCTACCAGCCGCACCGATGATAGTCTTGTCAGACGTGGGGCGCACGCGATCGCTGCCAGACAGCTTGCCGGAGACGATGATGGTAAGAGGTCCATCACGCTTAGCAGCCTCAATGAGGGCAGAAACGGAGGTGACGGTGACAGTTTCACCCTTGGCACCACCAGTGGTTCCTCCGTTCTGAGTGCAGTATCCAACGCTGCAAGCCTCGGCGGCCTGACGTTTGATCAACTCGTCACGGCTCTCGATCGGGGAGCCGACTGCCAAAGTGGCAAACAAAGTGGCGAAGACAGAAGAGAACTTCATATTGAAGACAGGCGTTGAAGAATTCGAGTAAAAGAAGATCAAAGATAGGGAGCGTAAATTTGAGTAGAGTAGGTTTAAGGTGGACCAGCCGGGATAAGAGAAGGAGAAGCTTAATTGTTGATGAGACTAAAAATTCAAGCTTAATTGTCGTGAAACAACGCTCGGTTCTTATAGAAATTCCTCTCCCTCGTCAAATCTTAAACACGGAGATCACTTAAACACTAGACGAACTGTCAATTCCTAATCGAGTATACGGACCACGGAGACCATGTTGGGATTACCCCTTCTGGCGAGGCCATCACGAATTCCCAAGACTTGCTATTGGAACACAAAGGGGCTGTTTGAGTAGAGGGGCTTCCGTCATTCGCATATATGAAACACACAAGTTACAGGTAGGGAAATAATGTCACGTTCGGAGGATAGCGACTTTCTGGCTCTGCGTTATTGGTGGATTTGTCTTGGCGACTCGGCAGTGGTTGGTGGGAAATCTGACGTTTCCCGAAGGGGAGCTGATGATAGATGGATTCAAAAGCCATGCTTACTAGCGCAACTTCCAGGGTATGGACGATCTTCATTGCTAGACTGTCTTCAATTCAGCACAAGCTATTGATGATACCACTCGCGTGTCAGGCCCCAGCTTGTAGCCTAGGGGTAGGGCCGATGATCCAATATTGGCAAAGGAGCATGTCACTCAGTAAACAATCACCCAACTTTAATCGCACTTCCGAGCACGTTCTGTGAGTAGACGTCGTGCAAGTATCGCACGATTAACATTTTTTCGAATAGCACAAATACGAGGGGAGCCCCCAGTCGACGAGTCTTAGCAATCCGCCTTTGCAGGAAAGGATGGTGACTTTGCATGCCTTCGGTCTGTGAGGCTGCGTCCTGCCAACTCATTCGTCCCCCAAAGCTTGGGAAGACGGCTGTGGGGGCATCAGCTCAGTGTACGAATCTCTCTCATGGATTGCGACGTCCGTTAAGTTCGTATTTTTCAAGATTTAAATATTCCTCGAATCACATTTGAAAGCACCCAACTGGGTCACTTGTCATGACATCGTGTTTACTCGGCTTTCATGGGTTTAATTAAGCTTCTGAACGCTGAGGGTATGTATCAAGCCCCAGTCTAGTGCAATGGTTATAAAGCGGAGGTATCTAGGGTGCGACGGTGATGACGACCGACCAAGCCAGGGGAAGGCAGTTATCCTATCGATAAATGATACTGGAGTGATAAGAGATAAGAGATAAGAGATAAGATCATCGAGCGAGATTTACCCTAGGGCCTGGGCATCTACCTCTAATCGTTCACTACATTATACCTGCCAAAGAACGGTCACACATCAGGCAATCCTCTGGGCTTTATGTTATATATTAAGATCATATATCTTGTATTTTCCCTCTTATTTCGGGTGACTTTGAGCTGCATATATTGAAAGATAGTGAGATTATGGTTGAGGGCGGCAAAAAAAAAAAAAACATTGGATATCATTGAACACGACCGACTTCATAAATTCAAAGTTAAACGAGAACGGCAAAGGAGACCTGGTAGAGGCTTTGAAACATTTTTTGAACCTAAAAAGGCACATCCGGAAGATAACGTGATGACATCCATATGCCGAGTGTCAGTTGTCATCTCAGATCCAAGCCGTGCCAGATAGTGAGTTTAGTCTGAGGGCAGACTTGCTTAATTACCAAGATAATCGAAAGAGACAGCGCCGTTATTTAGTATTTGGGTTAAGATCTAATTTGATTTATATTTGTTGTCAGGTCTATTGATCTCAGGTCACGCAGCCCACGTCAAGTCATTGAAGTTTTCTCATGATGCAAAGATCTCCAGCGCATAGGCAGACAAGCCGAAGTCTCTTGTTATGAAATTTACTCCTCTGCATGTGATGAAGTAGAACGAGACTGTGGTTCCATGTACACAGCGTATGATGTCAAGTTTCAGGCGGTGGTACACAGGTGGCAACCAAACCACAACTTATAGTCAGTAGGCAAGGAAGCCAGCTGACCACTACGACTATGCGCCAAAGACATAGAAGTACATAAGCGAATAATAGTTCACTGCAGATGGATAGCAAATATTCATCTATCGGGATTAGATATAGCTCTCGGGCATCTCGGTGTCAAGCCAATCGGTAGCCAACCATTGCTGTACGTCTGCACGTGGTAGATGGTTCAACTGATCATCATAGTAGGGTGACATACATATTGAGTGGATAGAAGAGTACCGATTGGCTTACCAACTCGTTGGGACATACTTGATATAGGTAGCTCCTGAGGAGGAGGTGTTAAGCGGAGAGCAAGGTTCAGCGACATATGTTGTCATTGATATGAGATGAAAAATCTCTAAGATTTGCCTGAACTATGAATGGAATAATATAGACGAGTGTATGCTCTGAAAGACGCTCTAGTGTTATAAGGCATAATCGGCGGAGAACAGATACAGAGTAGGTATGGGTTATACGAACCCTGAGACAGGCATCTGCAAAGCATTTATGCATACACAGAACTTGAAACTAAGAAAAGTCTATTACCCTTGTTCATTCGAGGACTGCGGCATAAGGCATTCTCTTTAAATATTTCCCATTTTTAATTCTAGCTTTGGTTACCCATATCGATATGGCTACAGGCAGCCTAGGCTTGCCTTTTCGATGGGCTATCGATGAATCAAGAAACTTGGAGCTGTTCAATCGACAATTGTATCATTTTACTCTATCTGTCCTATATCACTCGAAACATTGCAAACTGATTTAGTGTTCGAAACTTTCCTCTCGTTGCCATGACAAAGAACATTTAACAATTGCTGTGCAGCCATTGACCAGACTTCCATATCAACCTGAGTGTTGGGGGTGGTTTGACGCCCCCAATCGCCCCATGACTGTAGATCAGCAAGCTAAAAGTGCCTAAATCCAGATCCCGTCACACTCGCCTAGTAGAATAACAATTCCAATGTGACTCCAAGGACCTCTTGAACTCACATGTGCACCTAAGCCTTACACGAACTCTATAGTTAAGCCTATCGGTGAGCTTAATCTCATTCTGTTGATCCGGGGAAGCGGCCCTGGTGCTTCTCCACAGATTGAGCCCATTGGCGGAAATTAGTAGGTGCGCGCAAACAAACTGTTCTTCCGCGAATCAACTTGATGAACGAGCTCACCCCGCCTTTTTGTTTCCCCCACAAAAGCCTCAATCATGCGGCGTAGCCCAGATGCAGTGTTAACGAGACATGCCTAAATTAACCGACCCCAGCTTCTGCACCGATGTGTGATATGCCAAGACTTCCAGAGAAGAGGCTTGTGATTTTGCTGCGTATTGATTCATGGAAATAATCAGCGAAATCCTCCGTAGCATGCTCTCAACGACATGTCACTCAATATGCAGCATCGTCATCACAGTATTCGATAGGTCGGGCGAACAAAAGGTCGTACCAGCATATGGAATTCCATGCCATTGGATCCATGCAACTAATGAAGTCATGCTGTCATCTGTGCCCTTCAGAATAATTCATGATAGCGAGAGGTTGGGGTTGAGAAGGATTGGCTGCTGTGAGTGATGAGTTGTTGGGTGCACATGGAATACATATATAAGGAACAGCCACACGTTTCTCTTGATCATTATAGACTCTTTGTCTAAGCACCTGGATCTTTTCTTCTGATCTTGTACTTCAAGACAAGAATCATTTCTATTCAATAGCCCAGTCATCTACAACATGAAGGCCTCACTACTTCTCTCCCTCCTCCCCATCGCCCAAGGAGCTGTCCTTGGACCTCGCCAGACAAAGTCTAAAACTGGTGATGGTTCACAGGGCGATAGTGATGCCACCCAAGGAGACCTTGCCGAGAGACCACCACCACGTTTCCCCTTCCCTATCACCAAGTTCCCCAAGGCCAAAGAGACAGTGGTTCTCAAGAATGCCAAATACATCATGCCCGGTGAGGTGTTTGATGGCAAGATGAAACGCTACGAGCGTCCCGAAGGCAGCTGTAATGAGCAAGCCGAGGGCACTGACGCTGATACCGTCTTCAACTTGATGCCGGGTTCCACTATTCGAAATGTCATCATTGGCAAGCACCAAGCTGAGGGTATTCACGCTCTAGGTGACGCCTGGGTCGAGAATGGTATGTGACAGTTTGAACACATGTTGTAATTGTTGAACCCCTCGCTAACTATAATCAGTGTGGTGGGAGGATGTTTGCGAAGATGCCTTGACATCTAAGGGTTTGAACACCCAATTGAGGGTTATTGGAGGTGGAGCCCGAAGTGCCACAGACAAGGTATGCGATGCTCGGCAAACTGCAATTTGAATTGGTTCTAACATCTCATAGATCTTCCAAGACAACTCGCTTGGTGGCAAGTACAACATCACCGGCTTCTACGCTGAGGGATTCGGAACTTTCTACCAATCCTGCGGCAACTGCCTTAACCAGGCCAAGCGTAACGCTACCATCCAGAATGTCATTGCCGTTGACGGTCTGAGGATGGGCATCGTAAGCACCATTATCACATTGTTGCATTTGATTTTATTTACTAACTCGGACGCCCTAGATCAACCCCAACTATGGCGATGAGTTCCGCCTCAAGAACTCTCAGATCGACAACGTGACAAGTATTGTTGACAAGGAGATTGGAAACAATGTCCAAACTGTGCCTTACTACATCGGCAACGGACCTGATGAGAAGTATGCTCTGTACAACGAGACCCGGGATAAGATCACCAAGTTCAAGGGTGATGTTACAAATGCTTATGAGCCTGAGGACCCCTATGAGTGGTTGGAGGACTTCTGGCCTGATGGTTTCAACTAAACGAAGGCTAAGTTCAAGCGGCTTTTGACATTTGACAATTGGTATGACTGGGGAGTGTTTATTGGCGGTTCAAGCACCCAGTCAAACTTGGGCGAATTTGATAGCGATTATGATTAACGCAATACTTCAAATGTATATATTTATTTCTCAAAACACCACTTATTCCGTACCCGATCGCTGTGTATCCGACGACATGCTCTGTCCTAGATGTTGGTTTAATCATGTGGCAAATTGAGCAAACACCGATGTTAGACATTAGCCACGTGGAAAATGGTTCTCTATGTGATGAAATGTCTAACATGCGTCACAAAAAACATTCCAAACTTGAAATGCTTTTTTCTCGTATTATCAAACCTTGTCTTTGAAAGTCTCTTCAGCACACGTCAGACAAAGGCGTTTGTGACATCATGAATTCATCAATGAGCAGGGGTTGATTGCGGGGAACATCAACACAAAACCTTTTTCTATCAACAATCGTTGAGACTGGCATCTTGAATTGTTCTCAATTGACCTTGAGGAAGTAATAAAGATACAATTGCCAAGATGCTTTCTACCAAGCTATGGGGATTCACCTTGCTTCTGGCCGCACAGCTCGGCCGCGTCGCCAGCAAGGAACAACAGGTACTGGGTCCCGATCCCAATGACCTGGACCATGTTCGTGAAAAGTGAGTCAATGTTCGCTCTACTGATGCCGTCGACTGACTTGAAGAAGGCTCATAGACGCCGATATCATTCCCGACATCATTGACGATTTCCCGCCAGCTCTGGGATTCAGAGCATCGTGGAAGCACGACTCTGCCAAGCTTGGCAACACCCTCAAGCCTGACCATCTCAAGTCGCCTCCATCAATTCATCTCGAGAAGGTCGAATCCGAGTCTTCTTTCGACACCCAGCTCAAGCGTCGCTTCACCTATGCGATTGTCCTCACAGACCCAGACGCGCCATCGAGAGACGATCCCAAGTGGTCCGAGTTCTGCCACTGGATTGCCACTGGTGTTTCCAGCTCATACCCCTCAGAAGCATCTAAACATCATCTAAAGGATGTCATCGAGTATAAGCCTCCGGCGCCACCACCCAAGACTGGAAAGCATCGCTATATCTTTTTCGCCTTTATCGCATCTAATGGTACTACCAAGAAACTTCACTTGACTAAACCAGAGGAGAGGAAACATTGGGGATCAGACCACGCTGGATATGGAGTTCGCGGATGGGCGTATGAAAATGGACTTGTTCCTGTCGGTGAGTTGCATCTATTTCCAAGACTAGCGGCCGGTGCTAACGAGTAGTAGCTGCGAATTTCATTTATGCGGAGAACGAGAAACAGTAAACACGTCCGTTTGCACGTGTAAATAATGCATCAATCTTTTCTGGAAAGAATTAAAACGGAAGCTCAATCTTATACTTTTGACAATTCCTTGGTTTCGGGACAAAGAAGCCACCTATAATCACGCATGTCATTTGCAAAATACCACTCGTCGCGGACAAAATTCCTAATTTAGAGTCCGGCGCGTAACTAAGCTAAGCTGGTCACCGTGAGGCCCTCGTCGTCCCCGCATTGCTCGGCCCATCTCAAAACCGCAAGCTACCAATACACGCTCTTTATCCCACCACGAACTCGATGCACCCATGTCTTTGAGCTAGAACAAGCAGGTCTGCATATCCGCTATTTACTGCCGTCTTGGCGAGAAGCAGCAAATCAGTAAATCGAACTCTGGTGCGTGACCTTGGAAAGTGCAGCGACCAGAGATCATTACTCCATTAGGCAGGTAATGACCGAGACAAGTGGCCTCGGCATAACATTGGCAGCGATTGATGGTATAATGCATTGAGGTTAAGGTTGCAGAATGGGTTTGACTTTGTAGGGTTTTTGACACGTATAAATAGAGGTCTGTGCAGCATCGTGATTAAGCATAACCACTGAAGTTTGTTTGAGTACACTCGCACCACTATCAAAATGAAGTTCAGCGCCTCTCTTCTCTCGCTTCTCCCAGCAGTCTTCGCCCTGCCCACCAGCAATGAAGATGTTGCTCTCTCAAAGCGCCAGAGCGCTAACACGGTGACCGATCAACTTCTCTTCAGCGTCACGCTACCTACATTCACTGCGCGCCGCAATGCCCGAGACCCCCCAACACTGGACTGGACCTCGGATGGCTGCACTTCATCCCCCGACAACCCTTTCGGATTCCCTTTCATCCCAGCTTGCAACCGACATGACTTTGGTTACAACAACTACCGTGCCCAGAGCCGGTTCACTGTCAGCGCTAAGGCGAAGATTGACAACAACTTCAAGACCGAGTAAGTAAATGAACTTCTCTAGTAGGGATCAAGTTACTGATGATGTATAGCCTCTACTACCAGTGCAACACTATTAGCACCGTAGGTGTATGCAAGGCTCTGGCAGATGTTTACTACGCTGCTGTGAGGGCATTTGGTGGTGATGATGCTACACCTGGAAAGAGAGATGATGACCTCGTCAAAGAGTATGAGAGCAAGGTCGCTATTTATAACAAGCTTGTGGAGGAAGCACAGGAGAAGGGCGAGCTGCCTCGTCTTGACTAGTGTGGTAAAGTCAAGTGCACATTTCTTGGTTACTTGTACATAGTTGCGCCTTTTCGTTACATATTATATCTCTATTAGTTACGATTAAAAATGAATGATGGTTTAGCACAATATATTCTCGATATTACCATAATGCGATGCTGTGATGGGAAGTTTTTAATCAATTTGTCTCTCACGTAACCGGGATAGCTACAGCCTTATACTTCACCATTTATTCAACACTCACTCGCTTCTTCGCTAACCTGAGGACCCAGAGACTGCTTTAAGTTCTTTTAAGGATAATTTTGAAATTATAGTATAACCTGCAGCGAACTCGTCTTATTAATATCTTTGTTTCTCTGGTCCTCAAATAAGATAAAAGGTCCTGCCTTTAACTGTGGTAAAGAACACGTTTTTTCTTCTTCTTCTCAAGCATAACAGCCTTATGCTCGCACAGTTACTAAAAATCAAGGTTTCAAGCTGCATAGCAAGAAATCTTATTCATCAGCAATTCGTCCCATTATAAAATGCTGCTATGTGCGACGTTTACAAACTCGGGATATCTCTGCTTTCAACTATGGCTGAGAATTACATATTTCATAGTGAAGTTAAGCTTGCATCTTCCGTGTAAACTCCCTAAATGAGCCGCAGATACATTTGGTTATAATCTAATAGATTTACATCATAAGAGTCATCGAGGATTCTCCATATCGGTCATTGTGAAATAATACCCTATCCTTTCCCCCCCAAATCAAGGTTATCTATTTTCACACCTCGCGTTTTACCTGACAAGGAAAGGCTAGGTCTCTGCCTCTGTTCTCTATCAACCAATCGTATCTCGTGTTGAATTAAACCTCCCCATTAAATTGACAGACACACCGGACGAATGTGGCTATAGTTCAACCTAACCTGTAGCGTTCAATCGAGTAAAATATCGACGCTAGAAATGCGATACCGTCAGTAGGTAACCCTATACAGCCAAGTCTTCGAGCTTCCGCGAGCCAAATTCTAACCGTCAAGGTTTTGAATCGTGATAGCAGAAATGATACCTTGACTGAGATAAGTTCATACATATCAAGTGATATCACTACAAAACGTAAATAAATATTGCCCCGGCACATCGGTGATACCTCAGTCTCACTAGCCTGTATCGCTACTATAGAAGCATCCCGACTCGAATGTATGTAATTTTGGTGATTCAATCCAAGTTACCCTATCATCCCCACGATCTACTAACCCGCCCTAAAGCCGAACCATTCTAGGATCCCCGCTACTTTTGCCGATCTAACGAATCATGACGACCCAGAGTATCGTGATCTAGCCCCAATACGGCAATTTGATTGCCCATTCTCAAGCGGGGCAGCGATTGCGGAGGATTCTTGGTCCTCCCTCAAGCTTCCCCGCGCGAAGGCTTCCAGGGACCAATGAATTGACGTGGGTGATGACCCAAATAAAGGGAATTGACGATGGCAACCGTTTATCTGAGCCGGATCGCTGGACCCGTGACTGTTATCAGGGTTCTTTGGATTCTTGGCGTCCTTAGCAGTCTGACCGGGTTATCCGTTAGGATCTTGGGGTGCAGCTGGAGGTTGCTAAGATAACCTACCGACCTGCCGACCGACGAGAGATTGCACTGTTTTCCAAACTTAAACCTCCAACAATCGCCACTTCTGTGCTTTTTGATCCTTTCACTATCTGGTACATCAGAATTGACAACTACCCAATATGCCCAAAACCCGTATCCGTGTTGTAGAGGGATCTTGCTGGCCATGCAAGAAGCGCCGCATCAAATGCGATCTCGCCAAGCCTACATGCTCCCGATGCGCCAAAGTCGGGGCGACCTGCGACTACAACCAGCGATTAATCCGATGGAGCACACGACCCGCTGTCACCGTCCCCGCGATTTACCAAATCACAACCCACGATGAGCAATTAGCTGCTTCGCTTGCCGTCTACGAGAAGCGCTCGCTCGATTATTTCCACGGTCGCTTCTGGCCGCTGTTAACCACGGCTGCGAAACCATGCGCGCCTCCGACCATAGTCGCGCTGCAAAATCGGGTGGTGCTCCTGGCGACGTGTGTTCTTGCTGATTCGCATCGATGGCTACAAGATGGTCGGAATAGTCGCAGCATATTGAACGTCAAGCGCATGGAGTGTTTGGCTGCGCTACGTGAGGAGGTGGATGGCTGCTGCGCCAAGGAAGACGGCCCTTTGCAGACATTGCTTTTCGCTGTTCTACTGCTCTACTTCCACGACGGCTTTCTCGAGTGCGCTCAATCCTCGGCATCTACTTCGAGTCATCGCGATGGAGTCCTGGCTATTGTTAATCAACTCGGCGGCATGACGGCAGTACTAGGCACAGGCCAAGATCCGCTTCACATGATGCTCTCCGAATTCGCAACCACAGACCTCACAAGAGCCATGCTCACGGGCCGACCTCCCTCTTTTCCACCGGACATCTGGGAGGTCGTTGACCGAGGGCCAGTTTGGTGGGGTCGAGATACCCAAGGGTATTGCTCTCTATCATCCGTGTTCCAACAAATTTCTTGCATGGCCTTTTATCTCGAGGCAACCACACAAATGATCCAAGAGTTTTCGATTGAAAGAATCCGTATTTTTGAAGCCGCTCTCCGACCAACATATGCCTCACTGGCTGTTGAGGACCTGACATCACCACGTTCTCCAGGCGACAAGGAAATCACTGAGTGCGACACCGAATCAGCCCAAGCATTTAGTCTCGTTCGGATATTCCAACACTCGGCACTTATCTACCTATACCGAGCCATTTGCGGTCTACCCGCCGGCCACCCTCTGGTGCAGCAGCATACTCAATCTTGTCTTGACTGCATTTTCAGTGTACAAAAACCTTCGAAAATTCTCAACTGCGCTGTTTTGCCTCTATGCATAGCGGGCGCACACTCCCAATGCCCTAAACAGCAGCGGCTAGTTCGCGGTCTCGCAGGTTTCATCTACGACGAGATTCGATTCGCGTCAGTTCATTCAGTCACTGCAGCTCTGGAAGCAATTTGGAAACGGGCGCCGGAGGAGGATTTGACCTGGAATGAAATGTTTTCGCATCTCAATCCCCAGGCGATCATCTTGTGATTTGTAATTTCTGAATAAACTTGTGGCGTTTTTGGATAGGGCTACTGTTTGTTGCGGATTGATTGGGCGATCATTATTGAATAGGCGTTGTGCGGGAATATCAAGGATGAAGGACAGGAACTCAAGTGGGAATCACATGGATAATCATTAAGGCTACTAGGAAGATGCCTATTCACGAAAATCAACTGTATATAGCATCTATAGAATCAGCGGTAAACCTCATATCATTCAACTGAACTGGATCAGGTAAAGCAGTCTGGAAGAGACTGACCGTGAAGGATTACTTTGCTGACTAGTAAAGAGTGCCATCACTGATGACCAGAATCGGGCTGCACTTCGTTTCAGGTCTCAGCTTCGCAGCCAGCTCCCGCCCGGACTTCCAACTTCCGGCTTCCAACATCTGTGCAAGACTCAACGTGACCCCTTGTGGCTTGAATTTGTCCTCCACTATCTTATGCAGTTCGTCCAACAATGCAACAGTCATAGCACGCCATTCAACCACAGTGTCTGAGGAAGCGTCAAACTGAGCAAGCTCCGTACCCGAAGACTTCTTTCCCGCTTCCAGGTCCTCGGCCTTCAAGACTAAGACTCCAAGGTCAACAAACAACCCACCATTGCGGTACTCTGGCAGTCCCGTCCCAAGCTCGATGTTCTTCCAGCTATATCTGAGCTGCCTCTCGAAAGGAACAGAGAGTGAGTAAGCGAGCCACTGAGTGAGCTTGTGAAACGGCTGGATTCTGCTCTTGGACTCTTTGTTCCCTTCCTGCTCAGCAATGTCGGCGAGGACATCGAGAGGCCACGCATCTCCGATTGGCTGGTCGTTGAAGACAGTGCGATCCTTAGGCCATGAAGGTATGAGAACGTCTTGCAGACATGACCAAAGTTGTTCATAGTCGAGAACTTTGGAGCCAGATGCTTTACTCATGAGGAAGTCTAACCAAGATAGATTAATAGGGACCCGATAAGCGATAGTTTGGGGCACACTTACCAACTAGATTGCCAGGGCGGCCCAGCTCTCCAAAAACAGCTGGCAGTTTTAGAAGAGACGATCCTACAGTTCGCAACAGCTGCACTCGCGACGAAACTCCAACCAGGGGATTTTCATCAGACAATTGGAAGTGTTTGATGAGATCGGAGTCTTGTAGTTGAATTAATCCCTTTCCTGTTCGACCACATATTAGTCCAGAACACCTAAAGATGCAGATCGAAACCCACCATTTACCATCTCCTTGGTATCGCTCTCTGGACTGAACGCGCCAGCCGCAAACATATGCAGTGACGCCACAGCAATACCCTCACTGCGTACAGACACTTGTCCTGTGCCGGCTTCCGTATAGCGCCAGAAATCGCCAGCTCCAGCATCTAACAGAACCGACACAAAGAACAAGTCAATCAAGCGACGTGTGATTTCAATTTCATCGCCATCTGTGTCTTTGGACCATCGCTGGATCAGAATGTCGACGCGTGGGACACCCCCGGTCTCGAAGTGCTGCCAGCGGCCATGAGGGGGAATGGTGTGGTACTTGTCGGGGCCAAAGTCACGCTGCAATCTCTTGTTAGCTCTACCGATTGATATGGCAATTATCAAGATATCACTCACTTCGATGACATTGCACACAAAGTCTGCGACGTCGCTCATGCGGTTCGCATTGAAATCAAAGTGTTTTAGGCTCCCACGCTTGGCAGCGTCGAGGACCTTACCAGCCTGCTCTCGGACGGCCTGGAGAGAAAGTAGGTAGTCTCGGTCGGAATCCATTTTCGTTGTAAGTGTAAAGCTCCTGTCACTATTTGGATATGGCTGTTGTTTCTGAATTGATGCGTTCTTGACACGTCGTCTTCTTTGTACTGCGATAAGATTGTTGGGACTAGGTCATGTGCTGTATATTGTTATCGAGCGGGGATGGAACACAACGGGGCGGTGTATCGTAGGTCCACGCCCCAGATTGCACTCGGCACCCTGCATGATGCTGACTGGCTAACAAATCTTATCTTTACGCCTTGACTTTGTCTTGCATTTAACTTCCCCTCACTTCCATCATTTCCTCGTCGGGTTGACTTGATCTATGTTAAACTCTAACAGTATCGTGAATTGTTTAACATTTGGTTTGGATATTGCTTTCGCTCCTCCTCTCATTGTTACCGAATCGCGAACAAAAAGCGCCTCGTCACAAACACCACTTGTCGTCTTTTAGGAAATGAGCTCCGATATGAAGACTTATCTTATGTGGGTCGGAGGCCGAATGATTGAGGGACATGGCCAGATGTACGCAACATGTAATTTTCTCCCAGTCTTGGTATTTCGCTGACCGTAAAAAGGCTAGAAATAAAAAATCCTGCCAATGGGGAAATATTTGCAAAGTGAGTTGATCAAGTCATTCCTTTTCTTCGCATGTTATCTGCTAACATGGTAGATGCCACACTGCCACAGCCGAGGATGTTGAGTCTGCGATTACGTTAGCGCAGAATACCTTCCTATCTGGTGTCTGGTCCAATTGTCCACGCCAACAAAGGGCGGCTGTTCTCGAAAAAGCGGCAGAATTGCTAACTGCCCAGTTGAAGCCTCTCATTGCTTTGGAAGTGCAACAAACCGGCCGAGCCATTCGTGAAATGGAAGCACAAGTTCCTTCGCTAACACGATGGTTTCAATACTATGCCGCTCTCATTCGGACAGAGCAAACCGCTGTGCTTCCCACCTCTGGCAAGTTGCACAATTGGATCGACAGAGTGCCTCTCGGAGTAGTCGCGCAAATCACTTCTTTCAATCATCCCCTCTTGATTGCGGTCAAGAAGCTCGCCCCAGCTCTGGCGGCAGGAAATAGTGTCATTCTGAAGCCAAGTGAGCTAACGCCACTCACAAGCATTCTGCTGGGATCAATTCTGAAGTCTGCTGGGCTTCCAGATGGAGTATTCAACGTTCTTCCAGGATATGGAAACGTCACTGGTAAAGCTCTCATCAGCCATCCACTGATAAGAAAAGTCGATGTTACTGGCGGCACAACAGCTGGTCGAGCTATTGCTGCTACCGCGGGCGGGAATCTGGCTCGTATCACCGCTGAACTTGGAGGTAAAGCTCCAGTCGTCGTGTTGAAAGATGCCGACATCGATGCGTCAGTCAATGGTGTTGCATTCGGAGCTTTCATTGCCAGTGGGCAGACATGCGTCGCCGCAACCCGAATCATAGTTCACAAGAGCATCTCATCCACCTTCATCTCGAAACTGGTAGAGAAAACAGCTCTTATTCGAAGCCACATGGGGGAGCCGAGCAATCCATCTACGCTCATGGGACCGCTCGTTTCAGAGCGCCAGCTGCGAAAATTGGAGGAATTAGTCAACAGTGCTACCGAGGATGGAAACGCAAAAGTCTTGTGTGGTGGTCAGCGGTTAGCCGGAACGTCGGAACTCGATTCGACTGATTTCTCGCAAGGCTTCTACTACCCACCTACTGTCCTTACATCAGTCTCCGACAATAGCATTACCAAGAGCAGAATCTGGCGCGAGGAAGCTTTTGGGCCTGTCATTGTGGTTGTTGAGTTTGAGCATGATTCCGACGCTATCGCACTGGCTAATGATAGCGAGTTTGGTCTTGGTGCTGCCATATGGACAAGAGATATCAGTCAGGCCTTTACTGTTTCGCAAAGTATCCGTGCTGGTATTGTTTGGATCAACACACACCATCGGAATGATCCAAGTAGTCCATGGGGAGGCTCAACGACCGCAAGTGGAGTTGGTAGTGAAAATGGCGTTGATGCGTACCATTCTTACACAACCACTAAAAGTACGATTGTCAACTATGCATCCACTGAAGAGGCCTTGGATCTGGAAGATTGGTTTGGTAAACATGACCAGCGGGTCAGGTACGGTTAGAGCAGTCAGTTCAGCAATAGTCCATAGATGACGAACAACCAATGAACTCCATATACGCCAGTGCACATGTTCACTTGTCCATAAATTCTATTTGGCCGATACCAGTGTTTCAAGTGCAGCCCGGGTCATTTACATTGAAAATATCCAAACCTAGGTAACTGGTAGCAAATGGACTCCTAGAAATTGAATCTCGTCGAACTCGGTTTGACACTTTACCGCGGAATTCAAATTATTTTGGTCGCTAAAGAATTTTCAAAGTTCCATTTCATAAAACTGCAACTTGATTGCATTATGTCTGTTCTGTCATAATTACACTGGCAATACCTCTTCTCTCGACTTATGCAAATATTTACGCAGAAGTTTCAACATGGAACCCCCGAAAAAGAAGGCACAAAATACCATTGCCCCAATAGGAACTGATATGGCCCAAAAGACATGGAAGCTCTTCTGACCCGCCGCATAATCCCCTCCCATCGAAAAAACAGCAGCAATGAAAGACATAGGTACAAACAGTGTGGCCAGGGATGTAAGATATCCTACTTGCCGAGCCTGCTCGTTTGCGGCGACGCTCTCTCGGACAGACGCGGCCTGCATATAGGCGTTCGACATAATATCTACTTTCTCTTTAAGGGTTCGGAAGGTGTCTCGTAAAGTCTCCCATGCCTCAGACTCCCACGCTTCGGCCATTTGGTCCATGTTCCCGATATTCAGAGCTTTCATAGTATGGAAGAGGCGTGTGTCCATCATGTCCAAGATTGATTTAGCTCTCACCAACCCTCCAAAATCTCGCGGTCTCCAAGGTTGTGTCCAAGACGCCTCCAGCCAGTCACGATAGTTGGTGGCGGGCATGCTCGGGTCGATGCTCATCTGGGACTGCTTGTGGATGATTTCGACTTCCATAATACGTAGTCGAGCTGTCCATACTGATAGCACTAACTGCCTACAAATATCAGTGATGACCATAGGGTTTGAGACTGACTGGCTTCTACGAAACGGATACAAGCTAATGATGTCGTCAAACATGGACTTCATCTGGGGCGCCTGTTTATCGTCGACTGCCAGGACAGGTAGGTACCAGGATCTGTCTTGACTAGCAGCGCCCTTGGCAATTCCCTGTAGATTACCACTCTCAGAGTCCTGGCGGTCATCTGATAAGGTCTCAACCTGTCGGCGCTGACCGCTTTCTACTCCAATAACCGAGGTTTTGAGGGGTGGGTCGACAAGTAAGAGAACTGTGAATGATTAACACAACATGCTGGATAGACAACAAAGCAGGTGTAGCTTACCATCCCAAGAATCTCCTTCACAGACAGTCCAACATGACAACTTTTCAGCACTGTGAAAGGGACCTTGAAACTCTCCGAATAAGTCGACGCAGGCCATTGGGACGTTGATGCTTGACGGCATGATGTACATCGAGTCTAGATGATTTTCCGATTCCTGTCCAATTTTCACCCAATGAAGTCTGGGAAAGGATAACGAGAAGCGGTTTTCGCTGTTGTATTGACGCGGCGGGTGGTCCATCAAACTGCCCGTAAATTGACCTGGATGTGCCCAATGCTCCGAAAAGACTGAAGGTGGAACGCGGAGATTGAACCCGAGAATCTCGATAAAAGTCCTTGGTAATCCTTCCAACACAAAGGCCCGTCTCAAGACAGGTTCGTCGGGTGGTCTTGATGGAGGAGATTGAGTGATGTAGCGACGTAGATCCCTCGATTTGGAGAAAATTCGAGTAGATGGCTTGACTCCATCTTGGAATGTGATCACTGCCGCTCGGCCTTCCTCCGTTTCTGCTCCTTCTTGATTAGATAACTGTCTAACGAATCCTGGGTGCCAGTGTCGTTGAGTGGATTCGAGATGCGTCCAGTAATTCGTCTCTTCTTGCATTTTGCGCACTCGGTCTCATCGTCAATGAGAATGTATCTCCGCACCATTTTCAGATATCATAAGGTTTAATTTCTTAAGTAGACTGCCTTGGACTCACAGCCCGCTTCAATTGACACGTGGCGGCTCGCTGTTCATGGCTCAAATGCTGGGCGGCAACAAAACGTATTCAGCTGCACATTGTTTGCGGCTGTGCTCGTTTCTGCAGCCAATCGCTCTCCATACCAGAATAGGCCTCCGACTTCTGGAGGGGGCCTTAACATCTCTGATTGGCAGTAAAATCTAGCATAGCCCTAGCAGATCATAATTATTGTGAATAGAAAGTTTCTTAAAGCCCGGATCATTCCTCATTTTCTTCATTGACCTTGTGTTCACAGGCTAGCAAGGCTGCGTTTTTGCATATCATTCGCTATTTAGGCTGCAATCAGACCCTCGGGTTTCTATTATACCTTCGACGACTGGTGGTCATGGTGAATCCGTTTGGCCTCAATTTCGATACTCCGGATATTGCAGCCATTTTTGCTACCTGCATCTCAGCCTTCGACAACATCTTGACCACGGAGTCGAATGATGAAAGAGTACTGAGACTTAGTATTCTGAGACTCCGTCTTTTACGCTGGGGCGACTCGGTCAGAATATTCTGTGACCCTAATCTTGGAGAATCCGACCTCCATCCTGACGACCTGAAAGAAGGCAAAAGCGCCTTGATCCGTCTGATCGCTCAACTAGAAGACTTGTCTACAGCCACTGATGGAAAGCATCAGGTTGCTACTGCCGACCAACCTGCCTTTTCCAACTCACCCCTGAGACATCTATTGGAGAGGCTGAATGAATCAACAAGCAAGCGGTATGATCGCCAGCAGTATCCGGGGCTTCTAGACAATCGAATGCTCGCACTCGGCGACAATACTGAACACTTCGTACAAGTTGCCCGCGCATGTGCGGATACTCTCGAGAATGTATTCCCCGCCGTTGAACGACTACGAGAGCTTGCCTTGGATGAACACAAGGGACTGGAGGAGGATGCACTCTCCATTCTTAAGAAAGCAGCAGAAGGTATTGATCCATGGTTGAATGCTCACCAGAAAGCAATAAAGGATGCCTTGAGTTTCTTTAGAAGTCTCTCTTCTACGGAAGGTTCCAATGGTTGGGGGGATTCAGGTGGTGGGGGAGGTTATCAACTTTTCCAATCAGCGGGACTGTTCAAAACCTCCAGTCCCAGTTATCGGTCAGTGAGAGGTTCCCGGACTAATCTATATTCGTATAGTGGTCCAACATGGATGGCGACGATGGGCACGGAACGAACGATGTGCCACACCGATGGCGAAGTAACAAATGATGTGCTACAACAATGGATTCAATTTTGATAGGGCTTTTGATACGAAAGCAACGGTTATCAAGTTTAGTTATAATCAAAGAGGCCGATAGGATACTTTTCAACTGCTTGAATCGTACACATTGGTACTAGGGCACAAATCTAGTACTTTCTTAGTTTACCTAGAGGTTGAAAGTTCACCAGTTGGAAACGGAATCTGGCAGCTTATTATGTAGCTGACGGAAAAGCAAGATTGGCTGCCAAGAGGAAGGGTTTAGGCTGGCGAACATTTCTACCATACAATGACTGGCTTTACAACATCGCCTCGCCTCATCTCAGCAACTGCTTGCTTGAAATCTGTATATGCAAACACCTTGACAAGTTTGTCGACTGGGAAAATACCCTCCTTCCACCACTGAACCATTTGCGGTATATACTCTTCACTTTTAGAGTGTCCTTGCACTGCGCCAAAGTAATGCTTCCCACTGACCATGAAACTCTGCATGTGAATTGAAAGGTGCGCATCAGGCATGCCTGTGCCCACCTGGATGATTTTGCCCATGTACCTCGTGGCATCAACCTGGGCCTGCACTAAAGGAGGATGAGCGCTGGTGTCGATGCTGATAGTCGCTCCAAGGCCGTCTGTTGCCTCCTTGACTTTGGTGACTATTGCATTCATATCAAGGCCCGTCGTATTGATTACATGAGTAGCTCCCAAAGATCTGGCTAATTCAAGCCGAGACTCAACTCGGTCAACACCAATAATAGCCCTGCATTTGCGATTCTTGGCTGCAATGACTGCCGCTAGACCTACGCCTCCCATGCCCACCACGGTGATACAATCATCGGGTGAAGCATTTGCGACGTTAATGACTGTTCCGCTACCAGTTTGGAAGCCGCAGCCGAAAGGTGCTAAGAGCTTGAGGTCGTCTCTGCTGAGACCGAGATCGCTAACGTTGACGACAGACTTGGCACTGACGATCGAATGGCGAGCCAGACTTGACTGTCCGAAAAACCTGCCGCCGATGCCATCGGAAAACACAGGTTCGCCCATGAAGTTGATTTCGAAAAAGGTAAGGCAATGAGAACGATAGCCGTCCTTGCAGACATGGCAAGTTCCACAATAAGAGAAGGATAGCAGTACTGCATCACCAGGCTGTACGTGCGTGACGGAACTTCCAATGCGGACTACATATCCAGAACCTAAAGATACGATTATTAGCTGAAAATTTCACACCAGTTCATAACAACGTCTATGTAATATTACCTTCGTGTCCAAGAACCCTGGGATAGTATACACCCGGGACGCCTAGGTCATCTGCCGTATCCCCGCAATGAAGGTCAGTATGACAGATGCCCGACGCGATCATCTCTACGAGAACCTCATCAGGGCTGAGGTCTCGGAGAGTAACAGGTTCAACGGCCCATTTGTCGTCAGAGAACGGGCCTCTTGCGACAATAGCCTCAGACTGAAAAGACATCTTGAGTGAATTAATCCCTAAGATAAATCTGGTGGATAGATATCGGCAGATCGCACTTTGTGAGTGATCTCGGCGGTATCAAGTAGAAAGAACACCACCCGTCTTTTCGTAAGCATTCGTTGTGTTCTTTGGAAGGGCTGCTGAATCTAGAAAAAGCCAAAGGCCTAAGATTGCACTTTGCGGGGAAGGGTTACTACCGGTGAGCGACGAGGGAGGGGGTGGCGTCGACACAAACGGATGAAAAAAAGAAAATCCTGTGATTGATACGGAATACATATGCATGCATAGCTATCAGCAACGTCCCCGCACCTATCAAAGGGCACTGACAGATAAGCACACACTGGAGATAGCGCGCTTATCACACCGCCTAGCCAATGGGAACTCGCGACCGTAGAGTAAGCTCAACCCTATTTTGATCTCAACTATCTGAGTCAACTCTAACTACCTAGTATGGGTAATAAAATTATGTATCGGGGACAAGACCTTGAGAGGGACGACAATGAAGCTCAGATTAGCAAATGTTTAGATCTTTCCCCAGCCATGCCCATTGCCATGGTAGTACAAAAGATCCAGTTTGCTACGCCCAGATACATAGGGCTCCCTATGGATAAATCAGCTACTCTGTTAGAGGGTAACCTGCTTTGGAACGCTGGATAATGCTAAATGGTAGAAAAAAGACAACTGACTAGGTCATGATATTTGCAGCTGGTTTACGTACTATATATACGTGGGATAAAAAAGGATAGCTTTCCAATTCAGGCAAACTTGTCGACAGAAGTGAATTGAGATCGGTATGAACACGCAACGATAATAACGTGACACGCCATTCAATTTATTAACTAATGGCTTAATTGCTCCAGCGAGGGTACCGCTAAGCCCTGCTAACGAGACTAACTACATGAGTCAGAGTATGAGACATGCCTTTCCAAACCCCAAGAGAACGGATGGGGTAGCCCTCAGCTTGAAGGGGACCCGGCAGATTCTCCGAAGGGCTTATGGAGGCAGGTCGGCTGTAGGCGGCTCGGAGGGTAATCAGAAAACCCCCTCTATGAAGTTCGAAATGGCCTCGTGACGAAGATACCCAGCAAGAAGCAAGAAGACGCAAAGAACAAAGACGCAGGGCTAGCCGTCGGTCCACTTTTCCTTGCCTGCGATTCCCGGCTGGTTGTCAGCATTAGGGTCTCGTCATAGAAACATGAATTCTTGAAGGACAAGAGCAAAGAAGCTCGATGGATAAACCCTACTCTTGCAGCAAGAATCTCGATAGCATTGAATCATGCATCATCTACTCGTATAGGTAGGTGCCTGTCACAACACCAGAATTTATAATCGCTGTCAGTCCAGCATGGAATATAAGGCAACAGTATTCGACATTATCTCATTCGTTCACCTCTCACAATGCAGTAAGCAACTTGAATCCATTGCCCGAGTACACGTAAAAAGTGTCTTCAATTTGTGGACTTTCTTGCTGACAGCTGCTCTGAACTCCGAAGGATGGACGGTTACGTTTGGAAGGATGCGCTGGGCGTCAGCATGCGTCTATTAAACCGCTTCAGGAGTAACCAGCATGACTTCAGGTAAGACAGACTCACATTCGGTTACCGTTTTCCGAATGGATATGTGAAGACTGTTTATGATGGAGAATCTATAAAAGATGGCATGACATCCCTCACATACCTTCCAAATCACCAAGCAAGATTCAACAAGATTCAACTGTTATCTACATTTCTCAATACACTCGATGTAAGCTGCTTCACTCGCTCCATATGCCTTCTCCAATTTTATTCTCGGTTTTCAAGCTAACAAAAGCCCATCTCAAGCTACAACTATGAAGCTCCTCACTTTTCTCGGCCTTACAGCCAGTGTTTTCGCCACCTTTGTCGCTGCCGATATTACATGCTCCGGGCCGTGCGGCAGTAACTGGCAGTCCCCAACGCAGTTTTGGATTTGTGAGCACACCTGTAGCGGCTGTGTCTGCAGGTGCGGTGCGGGAGACAAGTATAATCTGTGTGATTAATGGCTCAAGTTCAGGAATAGCATGATAAGGAGAGGGTGTACAGACAATAGAGGGCTTCGCCTCCTAAGCTAAGAAATAGTTCTGTACTGGTATATATTGCCTTTTTTTTATCAACGTTTAGTCTGTGAGATTGAATAACGATGATGTCTCGTTTCACGTTTAAAATGCTTGCCACTTGGCCTCAGTGACGCTTGCTCTATAGCCTATAGCGATGAATTGTGAGCAGTTAGTAGAGTACAATTCTCATTGCCAGTATAAGTAAATCAAGTTGTGCCCTCGTCTAACCGTGGGCGGGTCAATATGCACAATAAATTCAACTATCTAGTTATAACCTGGCCTTGACCTTTGTACGATCAAGGAAGAAAGTAGCTTTTTAGTTTTAGACGGCTGTTATTATGCAGTTCGGACTGATTGTTTGGAGGGTATTAGGCTAGGGCGGGATCTTTCATGGTTATTTATTGTATACTTGGAAGAAGACTTACGTCGTACTGAGAACAAACCATAGAGGGATACTACCTTTCAGAGATATACTCTAACTACAATAAAGAGCAAAATTTTCCGCAATTAAAGCATAGTATCTATGCTAACATTTTAACCAGGCAGCAAACACCAGGAGACTACCCTAAGTACATCGTCCATAAACTAATACTGGCAGAGCTTAGGGCGCTCCGCTTTGTTCTCTCTGTCACTAATAGTAGACTTTGTATTAGTTACCAGTTATATTCTCGAAGCTCCTTTGGAAAATGAGGACATAATTTCAGGTGTCTTCACTAATCTTCGCGAAGCAACAAAGAGTTGTCGAGCGAAGAGTATAAAAATCTAACTAAAAGTGTTTGACTGGAGTTCCTTCTGTTGTACACGGCATCTCCCAGTCCTGCCGTGACTTAAATGTGGAGAATCTGGGGTGAGAAGCTACCCCGAGCCCCGAGGTTCACTAGCTTGGATGATTAAGTCATCATGCATATCCTTACTTTTACAGCAATGATCGACTTGTGCACATGACATTCCCCGTATCCGATTTAGGCATTTCCTTAGTACAAAACTTACGAGAAACTACACCGTTAGCCTAAATCATGAATCGTGGTTTTGCGCACGAATGGCGTTTCAGAATTCAAAAGCGAAAGTGCGGAGTAGATAACCTAAAATACGTGGTCTTGGCCGATGTTCGCGGGGCCATACGACTCAACACCTGCAGGGGTCGGTGAGGGTTACCCAGAACAGATTAATTTCGTCGATCGGACGAATAACTACCGAATGACGTCTTGCAAGCAGAACAAATGACCTATGATATAGGCTGCCAAGCATGAAAACTAGGAACTCTAAAGGCCAAGAAAGTTCCGAGGAACTAATCAAGTTAGATATGAGGAGAAGACGAACTAGAAGCCGAGCTCGGGAACATACACGTGAATAAGCTTATTACTAGTACTATAAAAGGTGCAGGTGTGCGCTGGCTGTTGGCTTGTTTAGACACGGTTGTCGTTGCTCGCCCACCTCGGTCATAGTTTTGGTTCACCTCTTAGTTCAATATGCTGTTGCATTTCCAACCTCTATCGTTGGCCTTCTTGGCTTTGGCTTCGGGAGTCAAGTCCCAGGAAAAGGTCGACGAAGCTCTGTCGTCAATCTCGGTAACCAACATTGACGACATTCGTGGCCACATTCATCTTCCCACAACGTCCAATGGCCGCTCTGTTTCATGGAGGAGCAGTGACCCAGATGTCATCAGCAAAGATGGTCTAGTCACTCGTCAAAATAGCGACACCGATGTGCTTCTCGTCGCTTCGATTGAATTGGATGGTGAAACACAAGAGCGGGAGTTCAACGCCTCAGTTCGCCAGGCAGTGCAACTTGACCCATTCGAGGCTTATGCTTTCACTTACTTCACCAATAACACACTTCAAGGTGAAAACATCTTTTTTGCGTCTAGCAATGGCAACAACGCACTAGACTGGAAGGAACTCAACAATGCTCAACCTGTCCTCACATCCAAATTCGGTACCAAGGGTTTGCGAGATCCATTTATTATCCGCTCTCCAGAAGGCGACACTTTCTACATCATCGCTACGGATCTGTCCATCGGTAGTGGAACATCATGGGGTGACGCTGTTCGAAAGGGCAGTTTATATCTTGAGATCTGGGAGTCTCATGACCTTGTTGAGTGGTCTGAGCAGCGACATGTCAAGGTCTCTCCAAACAATGCCGGAAACACCTGGGCGCCTGAAGCATTTTGGGACTCCGAGAAGAACGCGTACGTTGTCTTTTGGGCGTCTTCACTCTACGAAACCTCGGATCACACAGATGATTCCTACCACCGCATGTTTTACTCTCTCACGCGCGATTTCGTCACTTTCTCCGAGGCAGAGATTTGGCAAGACACCAAGACATCCCGCATCGACACCACCGTTTTAAAAAATGGAGAGAACTTTTACCGATTTACTAAAGACGAAGGGTCTGCCAGTGGATGCACGGATATTATCCAGGAAAAGTCAGACTCTCTACTGGCGCAGGTCGATGGCTGGTCCGTACAGGCAACTTGCATTGGAGCTGATGCTGGGCTTGAGGCTGTGGAGGGCCCAACGGCATTCAAGTCGAATCCTGATGATAAGCATGGGGAGAAGTTCTACCTCTTTGTTGATGAGTACGGTGGTCGCGGCTATGTTCCCCTCGAAACTGCAGACATTGACAAGCCAGACTGGAAGGTTTCGGCTGATTACAAGCTTCCTTCAAGCCCTCGACACGGCACAGTTATTCCTATCACTGCGAAGGAGCATGAGAAGCTGTTGAGCGCATTCGCTGCCTAATCTTACCTCCAAATGTAGGAAATTGGTGTATCGCGCAGCTTCTTTTGCTAAAGTAGATTCTCAAAAAGAAAGACATAATTCTCAATCATGGAAGCCAGGTCGCGTGACATGTCAGTTCATCTGTTCTCTCTCCTTGTGTCGCATCGGCCGATGCATATGAGTTAAATGCCTGCACGTGTGCCTCGGCAGTATTTCCGCTTGGATAACATTGTAGAGGGGAACCATTCGATGAATCGTCACATCAATCATCTCTAGCTCAAAACCCCTCATTTCTCCCGAGCCTGCATGATCATTTATGGGGTAAATAGACTCAACAAGGATGCTGCCGATCCCTGGAATAACAGCACCAATAATAGTGCGTCAATTCCTCCATGAACCCCTCATTAATGCAGCTTGCCGTGACGATGGATAAATTACAAACGCTTGTGAGATGCCCCTGGCATTCAACCGTTGATGACGGCATCTTTGCCCGGGATTGAAACTTATCCACCAATACGCGTTGCATCAACAAACCCAGCGCCGGCATATTCGGGTTCCTTTCCGCCATAGCGCCATATTTTGAATGCGCCTTCATTAGTATATAAACACCTAATCTTAGAATGCATCTTATAGTTTGTCACCTTTTCAGGGACATGTAGCCAGCATGAAATTGACGAATTTCCTTCTCGCAGCCCTTGCGGCTGGCAGCCATGCTCGCAATGTCATGCCGCGAGGTGGACGACCATCTCAAATCATTCACGATGCCCACAAGAGGGAATTGCTTCAGGATATCGTGACGTTCGATGAACATTCCTTGTTCATTCGCGGGGAGCGTGTTACCATCTTTTCGGCAGAAATTCACCCCTTCCGCCTTCCGGTGCCGTCACTGTATCTGGACCTCTTTCACAAGGTCAAGGCAATGGGCTTCAACATGGTCTCATTTTATGTCGACTGGGCAGTTCTCGAGGGCAAGCCAGGCGAATTTCGCTCCGAAGGGGCTTTGGACTTGCAACCATTTATCGATGCGGCGCAAGAAGCTGGAATCTACCTTCTAGCCCGACCAGGACCTTACATCAACGCTGAAGTATCTGGAGGTGGATTTCCTGGCTGGCTACAGAGGGTCAAGGGATTTTTGAGAACCAATGCCTCGGATTATCTGAGCGCAACTGACAAGTAAGTGCTATGATTGTCAGAGGAGGATTGTGGCTAATTGTCTCAGCTACGTGGAAAAGGTTGGCGCCATCATCGCCAAAGCTCAGATTACCAATGGTGGGCCAGTTATTCTGTATCAGCCAGAGAATGAGTACAGTGCTGCTGTCGGAACACCATTTCCCAGCCACAGCTATTTGAAATATGTCAACGACCAAGCCAGAAAGGCTGGTGTCGTTGTTCCTCTCATCAACAACGATGCGTGGCAAGGTGGTACTGGTGCCCCAGGAAGCGGAGAAGGAGCTGTAGATATCTACGTAGGTGTTCATATGAGTTGTTGGGGGTCGCTTACTGACTTTTGTAGGGACACGATGGATATCCTGTCGGATTTGATTGCGTAAGTGCTCAAAGTGCGATATTTGCCCATTGTTAACCTATTTCGTAGGCAAACCCATACACCTGGCCCAAAGATGGTTTGCCCACAACCTGGCATGCAGAGCACGAGAAAACCAGCCCCAACACTCCATACTCGATTATTGAGGTAAATCCTGCGGCTTTTCTAAAACAGTAAACAAACATCGACTGACCTTAAACAGTTCCAAGGAGGTGGTTTTGACCCACCTGGTGGCGCAGGCTTTGACAAGTGTTACGATCTCACTAACCACGAGTTTGCTCGAATTTTCTACAAGAACAACCTGGCTGCAGGTGTAACTATTTTCAACATCTACATGGTACGTAAAGAAATTCATCCTTTGGGTCAAGGCTTAGCTAACGGTTTAGACATGGGGAGGCACAAACTGGGGAAACCTGGGTCATCCTGATGGATACACATCCTATGACTATGGCGCAGTGAGTATTCAGCCTTATCCATATGCTCCAGCGTACTTCTGACGTACAGTTAGCCAATCAAAGAGGATCGAACAATCACCCGAGAGAAGTATTCTGAGATCAAACTTCAAGGCCATTTCCTGCGCGTTTCCCCCGCGTACGCGGCCTCGGAACCAAGCAACTTCACCACCACAAAATACACCGACAACAATAAGATTGCCGTAACCGCTTTGACGACCAAGAAAGACGATGTCTTTTATGTTGTGCGACACGCAGACTACCGAACTACCGACTCAGCATCTTACAAGCTCAAAGTACCCACTTCGGCTGGAAAGCTCACCATTCCGCAGCTTGGCGGTTCTCTTGTCTTGAATCGCAGAGATTCCAAAATCCATCTTGTTGACTACCCTGTTGGAAAGTATAAACTTCTCTACTCCACGGCTGAGGTCTTCACATGGAAGAAGTTCGGCGACAAGACTGTTCTTGTGCTATATGGTGGACCTAATGAGCTCCATGAGGTCGCCATTAAGAACGAGTCGAAGCTCAAGGTTGTTGAGGGTGATGGTGTCAAGATTGACAAGAAAAAGAACGCTGGTGTCTTCCAGTTCAAGACTAGCTCCACCCGGCGTGTGGTTCAAGCTGGAAACCTTTACATCTATCTGCTGGGTAAGTCTCATTACAATCACCTTTTTTGACTGGGCTGACGGTTTCAGATCGCAATGCTGCGTACGACTACTGGGTACCTGACCTTCCTACCAAGGGCAACAATGGCGCATTTGGAACTTCAGTAATGAACCCTGACTCGGTAATTATCAACGGACCCTACCTGGTTCGATCAGTCTCGGTTCAAGGCTCCAAGCTTTCCGTCCAAGCCGACTTTAACGCCACCACTCCGTTGGAAATCATCGGAGCGCCGAAGGGAACTTCGCGTCTGGTTCTCAACGGCAAGGACCTCCAGTACAAGAAATCGAAGCTCGGAAACTGGCTCGTGAATCCCGACATCAAGCTTCCTACTATTCAAGTGCCCGACCTCAAGTCTTTGGACTGGCGCTACGTCGACTCTCTTCCTGAAGTGAAGAAGGGTTACGATGACTCCAAATGGCCGGCGGGTGATCACAAAATTACACCCAACTCAAAGTGGCCCCTTCAGAACTCCGTATCCCTTTACGCATCCGACTACGGCTTCCATACTGGTACACTTGTTTATCGCGGACACTTCACCGCCGATGGATCCGAATCGAAGCTCAAACTCTGGACCATTGGAGGACGCTCATATGGATCTTCAGTCTGGCTCGACGATAAGTTCCTCGGCTCATTCGCTGGCTACGATATCGCAAACAACTTCAACTCTACCTATGAACTTCCAAAGACGCAGAAGGGTCGGAAATATGTCCTTACGGTCTTGGTGGATAACATGGGTCTGCATACTAACTGGTCCCCTGGTCTCGATGAGATGAAGGAGCCCCGTGGTATCATGGACTGGGCTATTCAGTCAAAGTCTGGCAAAGAGACCAAGGTATCTAAGTGGAAGCTCACAGGAAATCTGGGCGGCGAGGATTACATCGATAAGTTCCGTGGTCCTCTCAACGAGGGTGGTCTCTTTTATGAGCGCCAAGGATATCATCTGCCCTCTCCCCCTCTCAGCCAATTCAAAACAGGAACACCTTTCAAGGGCATCAGCAAGCCGGGAGTGGCATTCTACACAGCCAAGTTGAAGCTTGACTACCCATCAGACAAATTCGACATTCCACTGTCATTCGTTTTCAAGAACAACACCGAGAGCACAGGAGCCTACCGCGCTTTTCTCTACGTCAACGGCTTCCAGTATGGACGATACGTTAGTAACGTCGGCCCACAATCTGTCTTCCCTGTTCCGGAAGGTGTCTTCAATTACCGCGGTGACAACTGGATTGGCGTGGCTCTTTGGGCATTGGAGGATAGTGCGAACTTGTCGGGCTTTAGTCTGACTGCAGGTGTTCCTGTTCAAACTGGTCGTGAGCGTGTTGAAGTAGTCAAGGGACCAAAATACAGTCGACGACGCGGGGCATATTGATTTCCCCTGGTCGTCAATACTTGATCAGATTCTTAGCTGATTAGTCATGATATTAACAGTGCTTGGGCTCTTGATTGGAAGAATCGTATTTTTCGTGATAAAGTTCATCTATATTTAGCACGGCGGTCTCCAGTTGTTCAATCTGGGAATAACAACGTCATTTCTTCCACCTGTGGCGTTCGGCCCTATTGAATAAGCTGTTCTCTTCCATTCTTTCTACCTTCTCAAAAAGGGATGTCATTGCCAGAGGAAAAACTCGGTTCGCCAAGGCTTGCGTGGCATTCGGCTTCAAGTTGCCGTGTGCTCCACTGTGCCAAGTATGAGAGTCTTTTTTGATGATCTGCCCTTTTCTTTGAAATCTCTATCTTTGTGTCATATTATAACTTGTCCTAGGCTGGTTGTAAAGATTAAAAAGACATAATTGATAAATCTGGGGTATCAATGTTCTAAATAGTTTCCAAAGATTGACGCAGGGTGCTGCGCCTCGCGGGATCCTCAAATCGTTAAACGGAGCCGGTTCCAACGTCCGGCTGCAACGGCCCCAGATGTGGAGATTGACCCACGACACTAAGAGTCAGCATCGGAACGACCGAGATCTTCAGCCAGAATCTCTTTCACGACTCGTCTTTTCTGTGCTGTTTTTATCTGTTTTTGTTGTTCAAGAAGAAGAGTTCTGCCACATCTCGAATGGCCATGCGCTGAGATTTGTGAAATTTTGACATTAGTACCCCTTCTTGGCAATCTCGCACCGACAACACATGTCTTATAGGAACCCGGCATCCTGCCAAGACTCACTTGGTAGGTTCCCATCTCAAATCACTCCTCTAGAAGTCTTGCTGACATGTCAAGAACTCTTCTTCCAAAGACCTCACCGCGTCATTTGGCAACCATGAAGGAGTCCATCAGCACAACACCACCGGTGAGCGCAGAGCCACAAGATGCCTCGCCAACAGAACTCTATATCCCCGGTCCCGACAGCGTCACTCTTGCCAAGAAGAGATCTCGCTGGTTCTGTCTTGACGACACGCGGCTTCGTAACGATCTCTTCGCAGCCGTCGGATTTCTCGAACTCGCCAACGCAGGCGACTTTGCCGCCAACGTCTGGAACGACGTTCCCGTGCCCATCTATGCCATTGTTTTCATGGCCATAGGAGGATGCTCAGCTCTTGTTTTGTCGATCTGTGCCTTTTGTGATTCTCGAAAAGCTTGGCGCAACATCAAGTTCCTGCGCCAACAGCGAAAATTTCTTGAAACCGAGAAACAACGCCGAATTGCCAATTCTGAATCACCACATGGTCTAGACGTGTTTTTTGAGATTACTACACGCGAGCTGAGAATTGAAATCATTAATCGCTGGGCTATGGACATTTTAATGGGTGGAGGCGCGATTTTAATTAGCATTGGAACGTTCATGGCCATCGGCGGTGCGAATCGTCGCGTCTGGCTCGCCAGTAACATCCTTTCTGGATATCTTGGAAATGCTCCCATCGCACTCTTCGGACTGATCAGCGCAATCTGGGCCGCTATGGTCTGGACCAAAATGCGATCTCACGTCGCAGTGGCTCGAAAGGAACTGCAAGGCGCACCGACATTGGCGATGCTTAAGCGACGATGCTTCAACGTTCAACTATTTTATATCATCAACGGAACCGCTACCATCTTGGGCGGAGTAGGCTCTATGATAACTGCTGAGCGATGGTGGGGATATGTGATCCTCATTCCCGTTATCATCTCTTCAATTTTCTGCAACGTCTGGTGGCGCCACCGAGTCGGATACGATCGTCCTTGCATCACGAAGCTACCGCCCATGAACACCGATATCATCATCGAAGCACTCGAGTCGACGGCTCAACTACGACACACTATCCAAGACGGCGCAGGCGCCAGCCTAGAACAGATTTTTGGAGGCCCAGCCGCCCTTGAAGAAGTCTTGCAATTGTTCGTCAAACACGACTTGCTTGAGCAGTTTTGCCTCCGACTGGTTGTAAACAAGCATATGGCACATTTGTTCCTGGGTGCGCAGGACGCTCGAGTACAAATTAGCGTCGCCAGTATTCTAGATATATCGGAGGACCACCATCCCGAGCTATTGAGGGCCGCAATGGCTTTTCTGAAGAAGCAAGGTCCAAGGCATCTGTTGCACCGAGAGAGGTTTCTGATCGAGGTGCTGGGAACACATCTGAATCAGCAAAAGAAGAGTCAAACAATTGAAGTGGAAAAGTGAGCTGGTACTCAGGTGTTAAAATTTCCATTAAGATCACTTTCACAGTTTTTATATCTTTATTATAATCGAAGTTTTTAAGTAATAAACGCGATCTGTTGTGAGCAACACGCAACAAAAGTTCAACAGCATCTCTTTATTCTGCTGAATCAAAAACAAACTCTCGATAATTCGCCGCTATTATCCCAACGCCCTCCTCTAACCCCCATCCCTTGAACTCGCAAATAGCACGATACATCTCTTCAAGTTCATTGTCCATTCTATCACCCGCCGTGTGAAGATCACTCTCGACCAGAATTCGATTATCCGGGATTGCCTTAACAGCGTCCTCGGCTTTCTCTCTAGCCCCAGTTGAGCCCAGGTTATTCGTCTTTGAGAAAGAGAAAAAGATTTTGGCTGGAATTGATGGCTTGAGATACTGCTTCACAGCGTCTGACTTGCCGCTGAAAGAATGGAGGCAGATGCGAGGCGGATACGGCTTGGAAGACCTGACTTCAACTTCGGCTGTTCTAGTCTTCTGTTTTTCTTGTTTCTCTCTCGAACGACGGCCGCGAAGTTCATGACCCTTCCAGCATTCAGCCAGAGTATCGTAGAGAATACCATGGACTTGGACACCATGGACACTGACTGCTCTTCCGAGCTCACCCGCAAGCTTCATATGCGCCAAGAATACAGCCTTCTGGTGTGGGATTTGAATCCGGTATGGGCTTAGTGGCCTTCTCTGTCGACCTCCCGGAGTACGAGCAGGGTCTTGGTCCTTAACAATCTTTGTATCTGTCTGCCATTGCATCGGCAGTCGAAATGGCTTATCAAGACCAATCTCGCCGATCATGGCAAGCGGATCTTCTAACAAGCGGGCTCTTGTCTCAGCGATGAAGGTAGAGAGTGCTATCGGGACCGGCAAGTCATGCCAAAAAGCTGGATCATCGGGAGTGGGTGACAAAACTGCCTTGTAATGCCTTTCTTTTGCTGCTTCGATGTCATCTGAGTGTACATATGTCGGATCCTCCACCGAATCATCGAAAAGCTCATGTGAGAACCATGGGTGTCTTCCATAGCCTGCGACAACCGTTGTTTTGTCTTGTGAGAAGCAATCGGGGCTTTTCACCCCATGAGAGCTCGCTACCGACGCGATAAGTGGTTGATCTTGAGTTCTAGTTGCCATGATTGCTACGGATCGAGCTTTCATCTTTAGCAGATCGGCCACTGAGGGTATGCGTTCACCGATGTGGTTGTGAGCATCGAAAACGCCAATATGCCAAGGGAATGGCTCTGCTGCCTGGAGCATCGGCTCCGGAGCCGTGCTTTCTTCGTGATCGTATATACACATCGTGGCGGTTGTTTTGAAGACTTGACTTGCTTTCCATTTTCGTTCACTTTCGAACCATGTTTGAAGCACCTTATGATAGAAGGGGTTAATGGGCTTTTGAAGAGCAGTGTTGATGACTCATGTTCAAGATGAGTCATGTCAGCAAATAGTACAGTGTTAGTGGATCGACAATATGGTACACATAGCAATACCAAGTCAGGTGTTTATGTCGCATCCATTGGTCGCTTATCATCGCCATACCAGGCTACCATGGTAGACTACTGTACCGGTATTAGCCGACTTCACTTATCAATAACGCGCGTGACTATATCTTCGAGTTAATGTGTTGGACGAATTGTGCGAACATCATCCTTGACGTCATGGTTTACAGCAACTAAAAATAGACTAAGGGTCCAAACGTTCGGAGACAGGTTGGAAGAAATTAAGCTTATCGCCAATGCAGTAGAAAGTTCTAAGGAATGCCAAAAGCCGAGATATCATCCTGCCAAGAACGATCTCAATTCCAACAGACTGAACTCCTATGGAAAAAAAGATTATTCTCCCCAGTGTTCGTTGGAGCCCAAATCACAAAATAAGCTGCTGACATGAAGTACCGAAATTACAATTCTGGTTCAGCCTCAAGCTTACGTCCCACATAATCCGACTGCGTCATCAAACTCGTCTTCATTTGAGCCACAATGCCTCATGTATACCGCTTTTGTGTCCGGTAAAAATGGTATTGGTTAGTAGAGATTGACACGTCATTCTCAATGATGAATGGCTTTGAGCCTTCTTCGAGTTGCGACTAGCCTACAGTTCTCCTACGGACTTCCAGTCCCACACAGTATTTTCCCCCACGGAGTTCAATCAAATGCAACCCAAATATTACAGCTTTTGGGGTGATTTAAAAAACTGGAAGCGTCGGTTGCGGCTTTTGGTTGTTGATTTGGGGTTGTTGAACCTCGCATTCGCTTAATGCTATCATCCTAGGATTTTTAGGACTATTGGACCTCATTGCAATTGAGTCTCAAGACGTTTTGTAGTTGCAAACAGTATATAACCATGATATTCTTCGCAAATGGTCAAACTACCACCAGCACCAACATTCAAACACATCATCTTTACAATACTCTGAATATTTGAACGCACTACGCAGTGTAGAACATCCCTTGAATATCCAGCCTACCCGGTACTTCCATCATCAACATGAAATTTCTGAAGAACACGCTTGTTTCTTTGGCTCTTTTTTCACCCTTGATCAAAGCCGAACATAAATCAAAGCAGTCTTGGCCAAACCCCAAAAGCGGCCACTTCAATATCGGAAACTTTACCTTCGACACTGGTGAAAGCCTGGATGACCTGGATATCCATTACCGCACTCTTGGCAAGCTAAAAGTCAACCCTGATGGATCCAACAATGCTGTGGTTCTCTTACACGGCACCGGAGGGTCCAACGAGCAATTTCTCAACGAAGACTTTGCAGCCGTGCTCTTCAACCCCGGTCAGGTACTCGACGCGAAGGACTACTTCATTATCATGCGCGATGCCATTGGTCATGGAAACTCTAGTAAGCCTAGCAACACGGACCTACGCGCTTCTTTCCCCAAGTATCAGTATCCGGACATCATTCGTGCCGATCACCTCCTGCTCACGGAACACTTTAAACTCAACCGAACCAGGCTCACCTTGGGCGTCTCCATGGGTGGTATGCACACCTGGATGGTGGGAGGGACGTATCCTGGCTTTTCAGATGCTCTGATGCCCATTTCCTCGCTTCCAATTCAGATTGGTGGTCACAACCGGCTGTTCAGAAGGTTCATTACTGAACTTATCACCCTCGACCCTACATGGAAAGGCGGCGACTATGAAGAACAACCAGTAGCTGGACTTGCAGGTTCACTTTTTGTTCAACTCACCATGGTCTCATCGCCTGCATACTGGAAGAGAGAATTCCCAACTCGCGATGATGTGGACAATTATGTCGACAAGCAGATCATCCCCCGACTCCCTGAGTTTGACGCCAATGATCAGCTCTACGCTTGGAACGCATCTCAGACTTATGACCCCAAGGCTGGGCTTAAGAAGATTAGGGTTCCTCTGACTGCGGTAAACACAGCTGATGACTGGATGAACCCCGCTGAGCTTGGGCTTTTGGAAGATGGTGTTGACAATGATATGACTCCTGGTTATGGAAGGACAGTTACTATCCCTGCTAGCAACAAGACCTCTGGTCATGACAGTTACATTAGGGCTGAGCTCTGGAAGGATGAGCTCCTGAAGTTGTTGGCTCGATCCAGCTCCTAGATCCTAGTGCAAGTATTTGACCGGGCTAGCCACAAGACCAGAATGTTGCAGACCTAAGGACCTAGGTCATGACCAATAGGAAGGGCTCAAGTGGCCAGGACTATCTGCATCGGAACAAAGGCAACACAACACACCAGTCTTACTGGACATTCTCTTATCCATTTGCTTTTTTATAAACTGTCGCTACAATATATCACTATGAAGTTAACCGAAAAAAAAAACATGCATTCTGATGGCTCCAGAATATCAACGCGTCAATGATGAAGATTTTGACGTCACAACCAAAAATTGAACAAATGCGCCCACAACGAGTTCATGACATCATGAAAGGACCCTGATAGCATCATTGCAATACATATATTTTCCCCGCTTGAATTTCGATTCTAAATTTCTGTTCCCTCATACTTCTTGATTAGAACTCAGCATCCATATTTCTTTACACTATACCTACAACGTCAACATGTCGGACCCTAAGCAAGGCGGAGATCTCTTCCAGATGGCCAAGGACGGCACATCAAGTCAGTACTCAACTGCCATTCTGAATGTATGAGGCACTGAGAAAATGCTAATATCAGCCCCTCCCAGTCCCCGGTGACGCTGGCAAGCAGAACACAGTCAGCTCAGTTCCCAACCCCCACCAGAGAGACGGTGAGGCCGCAGGCGGTCTAGGATCAACGACTCTGCACGGCGCTGCAGACAACGCTTTTCCATCGCACGAGGGCAAAGAATCTGGCGTTGGTGAAGTCATGAGCGCTACTGGCCACGATATTCCTCAATCAGCCCTAGGAAAGCCTGGTGGTCGTGGTGGTACCCAGGGCAAGGAGGAGATTCGCAGAGATACAGGTGGTTTCGTGACCAAGAAGGGTGATGCTTAAGGAAATAAATGATCGACGTCAGGATGAATAAAAATTTTAAGAACAAAATTTGATCATTGAGCTCGTGTAAATTGTAAAAGACACGGGTTTGAGTAAAGTAGGTAACTGACTGGGCAACTGAGAGGTCTGAGGGTGATCCATGGTTTATCAATGGTGGCAATCCGAACCATCAACTGTTCACAGTTCATTTCCTCGCCACTGCGACGTTCGCCACGAATCGGATTTTGTTCTTTCCTCCTTCGAGTTTCTCATATCCATCTGTTAAAGTAAACGCCTCTTCTACCGCGTCGACCGCCGTGTCCCAATTTTCCTCATCCGACTCCAACCATCCAGCAGATGAAGTCCCGCCAATAAAACTCCACACCATGGTAGAGAAATGCTTGAGGTCTCCAATCGTCACATCAACATTTCGTTTCTCCATAGTCACCTTCTCCGGAGAGAATCCTCCTTTGATAACCACATCCCGCAAAAAGTCCGCGTCCTCCCATTTCTCAAGTCCTTGTCGTGGTAGTGGAGTTCCAGCAGGCCGCGTCTTCTTGGCTGCAGCGTGGATGGCTGGGATGGTTGGAGTATAGGCCCAAGAGTTCAAAACAGCAATACCGCCTGGCTTCAAGGTGCGGTACATTTCTTTCATCGCGTCGACGCCATCATTTGGAAGAACAAATAAAAGTGCGTTACCAATCGAGTGCGTAAATTTCTCGTCGGCGAACGTCAGAGCTAAGGCGTCCATCTCAAAGGCTTCAGCCGGCCATTTGGCTTCGACGATATTTTGACGGTATATATCCAATACTTCATTACTAATATCGCTTCCTTTTATAGTGACGTTTTCGCCGCGTGTGCTGGCCACGATGGCAGCTGTGGCAGCTCCCAAGCCGCAACCAACATCATGAGCAATGACTTCGGAAGTACCTAAGCTTTCTACGCATGACATTGACGCAGCGGCAAGCTGCTCCATTCCATCGCCCACAATCTCACTATAGAGAGCTGGGGTCGGCGTAAGGGCCTGCTTGGGAGCGAACTTTCGGTCGGATTCTGGTTGATTCATTTTGTAGGTATTTTCGTAAAACAACGTGCTTGTACAAAATCTTTTCTGGTCCTAACAACTTGGATCTCTTCAAAACATTTCAGCAGACATTTATACTACGGTCAAAATTGTCTCCGGTAAGTATCCGCGATGTTTCCGCTTACGTCCCTCTGGCCTTAGTCCTAATATGCCCAAATCGTAAGCCTGAGTAAGCAATCCTGCCGTGGCCCCTCTCGTTTCTCGATATACCTCAACTTTATTAATGTAGATTGAGTACTTGCATGTCTCGGTTTTGGAAAGAGAATGAGAAGAGTCTGGTAGAGCTGTGTAAATTTAATCGTAAGAGCTGTTTCGCGTGGACCGGGAGGCTCTGCGTCAAGGATCTCAATGAGGTTGCGACATAAGTGTGAGTTGGTATCGGGCCCTACATGCGGTGTATTCAAATGCAGTCAGCAACCCCCAAAGTAGCAACCGCCGTCTGGAACAGCAAGACCTGCCTGATTATCAATCTTTTGTCGATAATTGAGCTGATTTCCTCTCTCAATTAGTCGACTTTCGGCCTCTGACCAGCGGATGAAGCTTGATTATTCTTCTGCCTAAACAATTGAGCGTTGGTTCAAGAGTAACGTGGAGAGCAGACAAACAATAAATAATAAAATCGTATGGTTATTTTTTTCTGTCTTCATACATCAATCAAGTACGTATCAGACTCTTGATGCCACCTGTGCAACTTGATCGCTTTTGTCATATTCTGAATTGGTACAATCATTACCTAACACACGACCACGTGCGTCCGGGACTCGCAGTCCTCATCCTATCTCAGAACTATCTTGTGTCCATCGCTACGGGCATATCACCTAAATGCGCATTTTGGAATATCGGTAAGAGATTCCCAGGGTCCTCCAACATCTTGATTCTTTCCTCCAAACTCTCTTCCCCATCCAGTAGCTCCAGTTGACGGTTATACAGCTCTTTGACTTCCTTCCTCGTTGCCGTTATCTGCTCGCAATACAATTGGCAATAGTTTTCTAGGCTTTTGATGCGTTCTTGTAGTGAGTCTATGACATCCCAAGCAGCTGAGCTGTTTTGGTAGGATGACTTGAGCTGGGTGGCGGCTTCTTCTTGATTCTTCTCCACCATCTCCTCCAGGTCACTAATGCGGGTGATGAGTGTTGTGAGTTGATGGCTACCGTTTTGTTGGAGAAGGCCCTCGAGTTCTCGTACTCGTTGTTTAAGTGTCACAAGGTCATCACTGGTCTTTTGAAATGACGCAGCTGAGTGAAAACAGGAGAAGTGTCCGCAATAGCAGGTAGCGCCAGGCAGTGACGTGTTATGGTGGAAGCCCATGCACCCGCATCGGTGACCTTTCAGTTCTGGCATCGTGAGAATGTAGCGACATTGTCCTTTTGGTAGTTGAAAAGTCTCTCCAGGTGGCGCCGAGGCGGATTGTGTTGAGCGCTGGGGAGAGTGAGGTTGGAATGCATTAGGGTTCGGTGTTGAAGCTTGGCGGCGAGACTCACAGTCTCCGGACATGTTGACGACAGTGGAGAAGGCACTTGGTAGACAAAAGAAAACACAACAGAGAGTGAAGGAAATAACCAGCAGAAGGGCCCAATTTAACGCATCCACTACCAACCAAGTTGCCACTAGATTCTGCGGTGAAAGGCACGCGACCCCACGAAGGTTCGGCTGCATGGCCGATATGAGGGCGTGGGGGGCTACTATGGAGCACATTAGACATGGATTCGGGGCGGGACATCCAACTAGAGACTCCTCAGGGTCAGCAATCGACGCATGGGTCATTGAGAGGACATGGCACGATCTGCGGGGAAGGTTGGCTCATCATCCGTGTTTCCGGCATAATTCCTTGATTAGCTTTTCATCGTCGGCGATCTTACTCCTCCTGACACAAGTCACAGTCTTGGACTTGCGCCCTTTTAAGTAGCCGACAATGACTGACCTCTTGCAGCATGCACATCATATCGGCCATGTTAACAGACTCAAACAGTGGCTTCTCTTTACGTACTTCTAGATACTAAAGCCAGCTGACTTGACGATGCCCTAGTTACTAGGCGCGTTCATAAGCCGCTTGTTGATAGCCAGTAGGATAGCATACAGAGTCTCAATAGTCGCAACGTCAATGTTGAGCTCCCGACCCTTTTTCACAGGGTACCCCAAGATCACCTCGACTTCCATTGGCTTGCCATTCTCCAAGTCTGTCCGCATGCTGCTCCCAATAGGCGGCATACCCAAAATCTTGTCCAAGAGCCGATCGATCAACTCATACTCAATCGGCACCCCAAGTGCCTTTGCAACGTCGATTACCTCTTTCATGAGCTTCCTTGTCATTGGTGTGGACAGATCAGACGAACTGAGCCATGCGTGCGTGTCCGTAAGGGTAAGGGCTGTCAAAGAATTCCACGCGGCATTCCAGACTACCTTCTCCCATCGCTGCACCTGGATGTTGGGTACAATCTGGAAGATAGTCTTGCCAGTGGACAACAAAGACTCGAATTGAGCAAGACGTTCGGCATCTCGAGTCAAATCCCCGGCTTTATTCGGGTACAACCCTACTTGCATATCCTCGGATGTCGTGTGTGTGATGATGCCGGGCTGCGGTTGTCTTGCTCCAACCCATGTCTGCGAAATGCTGTTAGTCACCAGCTGTGACTTGGGGATAGTAAAAAGGCTTACCACACACGAAATGATAGTTACATTGGGGAAACGGTCACGGAATGCGTCCTCATTGCCAACACCGTTCTGAATGATGACAATTGACGTGTCATCTCCGACACCAGGTGCGATATCCGCCGCCGCACTGATTTGGTCTACGGCTTTGTGGGTGCAGATGATAAAGTCGTATTTTTGCCCTACATCGGCAACACTTTTGAGTACTGCGTGATGCGTGTCAACATGGTAGTAGCTCAAAGGCGGTCGCAGGTTACTAACCTTGATGCGGTTTTACATGATGCTTTCCGTGGTTCTCACTCGTGATGCTAATGCCATTGGCGGCGACCGCATCAAAGTTGGAGCGCGCGACTACCGTCAGACGAACTTGCTTGCTACGTCTGAGGATGAAGGCGTAAAATGAGCCAATTCTGGATAGAAAGGTCAGCTTATCCCCTGCAACTGCGACAACGAGGTTCTCTCTCGATGTGGTTCGACAGCTTTTGACTTACGCTCCCAGTCCATAGACTAATACTTCCAACGGAGTGTCGCTCATCGTGATAACAATTCAGAGGCGGGGTTAATCAAGTTCATGTGAAGAAGTTCGTAAACTGTAAATACCCGTCTCCTCATGAGTTTCGTGTATGCTTTTCCGATCCTCCGTGTCCCCCTCTCTTGGAATATCCGCCAACTCCACTCAAGCTCAAGAGCGTGGGGGTCCATGTTACAATCACAACCGAGCTTTTCTGCCGAAAACACCGGTCCCTGCACGCGACTCACACGGTCCACCCACCCCTGCTGTACCCCAGGATCAGCTAGTTTAGCGGTGATCTGATGAGGGGAAGCTGGGGCCAGTCTGCTTAGCTGGCTCAAGGGTGGGGGTCACGTCAGCACTTTTTACTCCAGAGCCACTACAGCAACAAGGAGCAGTTGAGCTTGACCCTAATGCTTCGAACGAGACAAATTCCTGCTCTTGTTCAAGATCAGATTGTGCTGGTTCTAGGATGCCTAAATCGAGTAACATGAATTATGCACACCTAAGAGAGTCCAAACACAGTTCATAGTCGCCGACCCAGAGCGAGAGTAGCGAGAGCCAGTGCGAAGACTTAAGTACTACATTTGAGCAACACTTTGGCCGACGATTGACAATGGGAGACCCCGTTATGTGTGGTGAAAGCTTGAAACTGCGATTGTAGAAGTAATGACTTCATCTCTAATCTATCGTAAAGGCATGACTCTTGTACACTTGCTCTACCACTCACGAATACTACCATCTGGACCATGGAAGGTCTTACACTGCCACGGCGCCGTCTCCTTGGCGACCTCAATGACTTTATCCTCATCGATCTCAATACCCAGGCCATAACCAGTGGGGGCTTTGACATGACCACCCTCAAGGTCAAAGACGCTAGGATCCTTGATATAAGTGAGGAGATCGATATCTCCAGCTTCAGTGTTATAGTGCATTCCCAAACTCATCTCAAGAATAGCAAAGTTTGGTGATGACAACGCGACCTGCACGCAAGCAGCAAATGCTACAGGGCCAAGAGGGCAGTGGGGTGCAATAGCGACATCATAGGCTTCAGCCATGGTAGTAATGCGCTTGGTCTCCGAAATACCACCTGCGTGAGCAATATCAGGTTGTAGAATATCCACGCTCGAGTCTTCCAAAAAGCGCTTGGCATCCCAACGGGTGTATAACCGCTCACCAAAAGCGATTGGAATCACGGTCTGTTCCGAAAGCTTCTTGATCGCCTCTGGGTGCTCAACCAAGATCGGCTCCTCAATAAACAAGGGTCTATGAGGCTCCAGTGCTCTCGCGAGTTGCTTGGCCATTGCTTTGTGTACACGACCGTGAAAGTCAAGACCGGCGTCGAGACCCAGAGCTTTCACTTTCTTGAGTCGCTCAATGGAGCTATCTAGAGCCGATGGAGAGTCAATCCAGCCTAGGTCCTCAGTGGCATTCATCTTGACGCATGTAAGACCTTGCTCCAAGCGTTTCTTACTGGTGCTTATCAGCCCTGTGGTACTTCCGAACAAAGGGTTCGTTGGACTTACGCGGCTGCCTCGACGTCTGAGGGGCGATCTCCTCCAATCCAGCAGTATACTTGTACTTTGTTGCGCACCTTACCACCGAGAAGCTCATAAATAGGAACCTTGAGATTTCGGCCTTCAACGAGGCGTTAGTATATTGACGACAAGAGAACAGGTGGTTTTAAGGTTACCTTTCAGGTCCCATAATGCGATATCGATTCCGGAAATGGCAGACATGAAAACCGGTCCGCCGCGGTAGAAACCGTGTCGCCAGAATGTCTGCCAAATATCCTCAATGTCACTGTAAACGTGCGTCAGCAATGGCGCTTGTAGCATAGAGATTCAGGAAGACAAGAAAACCCCGCATTTAACGGGGCGTGACGACGGAGAGAATGACCTACTTTGCTTCTTTGCCAATAATTCGAGGGATCATCTCATCAAGACAGCCCTCAACAGCAAGATCGTGGCCTTCGAGCGTTGCTTCGCCCCATCCATGCTCACCATTGTCATCGACGACCTTGACCATCAACCACCGAGGCTTGACTCGGTAGTACTTTACCGTCGCGATCTTAGCCATGGTTAATGTGTGTGTGAATAAGGATTGAAGAATGTGATTTGTTCGAAGCGTGATGTCAGGGAAGAGACAGATGAACGAGGTGGTATTTGTGAGAGAGAGAGTACTAAAATTACTACCCCGACCTTTTTAACGACCAGCTTTGGCTTCCCCGCTGACGGTGAAGCTACCGATCTTGGCAGTGACCCCCACGCAGAAACAGGATCTGTACCCCCACGACTCGACTCTCCAAAAAAAATTCTGGGGTAAGGTGCCAAGGATCCGTGCTTAGGGTAATCATGGATCACTAACGTTCGCAAAGACTAATGGATCGGGGCTTCGCAATAAAGGAAATTGATGATAGAAGCTTAGTGCCTCGAGTGAGATGCGGAATGATACATCTTACCTCTACCATACGTAGTCCTTCTACATTGTCGAACTGATACAAGGTTCTTGATATTGTGGTCCATGTCCCAGTTGGGGGTCACCTGGAAGCATTTTTGTCGAGAGCTGTGGGGAAGCTCCAGAACAAGTCGGATACCCAAATCACACACGGCGAATAGAACTTAGGTGAGAGTTCACTGTATTTTTCATGATGCCTTGCTCCTTACTTCCAGTTAGCTATTTCAACACATTAAGTTTTCCGAATTTCAGACCAATGAACATTTTAACGATTGCAGCGTGATTGACATGAATATCTCTACAGTTTACTGGGTGATAATTCTTCTACTAAAATATTCAACGACCCATCCATCCGCCATCCACCGTCACCAGTTCGCCAGATACGTACAAACTTCCACGTCCAGCTAGAAAAACAGTCACCCCTTTGAAGTCCTCCGGATTTCCCCATCTGCCAGCCGGAATTCTCGACAAGATGCTCTCTGCTCTTTTCGGGTTGTTGATCAAAGCCTCGTTCATATCCGTAGCCACATACCCAGGAGCAACTGCATTCACATTCACTCCCTGACTAGCCCACTCATTACTCAACGCCTTAGTGAGCTGCGCGATACCACCTTTGGCTGCTGCATAGGCAGGCACAGTGAGACCACCTTGAAAGCTAACAAGTGAAGCGACATTGATGATGCTTCCGCGATGCCCGTTGGCGCTTTCAGGTTCTCGCTCCAACATGTACGCACCAAAGTCTCGACACAAAGTCCATACGGAGCGAAGATTGACCTGAAGTACTTCATCCCAATCACCCATGGGGAACTGATGTGCTGGGTGTCGCCGCTGGATCCCAGCGCAAGTGACCAAGATACTGATATCGTGGCCATCAGCCAGGATACGCTTACTCAAGTTTTCTACTTGTTCTTGAATAGTCAGGTCTGCTGTGTAGATGAGAGCTTGTTGACCGAGTTTCTCGATCAGTTTCTTTGTTTCCAGGTTTACTTCGTCTCTCTATGGAACGGTCAGTACTCCCGAAAGGATGCGTGGGAAGGATCGATTGAAATTACCTGAACCAAGATAATATCTGCGCCAGCTTCTGCAAGAGACACAGCCATAGTTTGACCAATCCCTCTAGTTCCACCCGTGACAACAGCCTTACGGCCCTTCAATGAGAAGAGATTATCCAAAAAGGTCGCCATGTTTTGCAATGAAGCTGAAGCTATGATTGGGAAGAATAATCTCACGCAGAAGTTGCGATAGCTCAATAAACGACTTTTCCTCTAATGCGGATCTATAAAACTCGATTCCAGAAGTAGACTCCGAGAGTAAGATGACCCCCACGCCTGGCCGAGGCATGCTCTCTTTCGGCATTCGATCCGTATGTTACATGCACTCTGTTCGCGGGGTTACATGCGGGGAAGCGTTGTAGTAAAGTAGTACGGATTGGATATGCCGGGACTGCCATCCTTTCGACCCGGTGGTTGATGTGCATGTCGGGCAATAAACATGGGGGACATCATCGAGGTGAGAAGCGTGGGGGGTTAAATTTACCACTAGAACGGGTCATCGCCGCCAGGCTCTTCAGGTTTAGGCCTGATGGAGTAAGTCAGCCGTCAGGAATTGGACAGCATTCGACCACTGCTACAGCGTGGGGGTACACTTGCTGACAAGGGATGGATTACGCCGAGTCCGGTTTCGTACACAAGCATCGCATGGTTGGGGAATAATGGCGCAGGGTGACAACAAGACAACAGCCACGAAAGCTAGTGAAAACAAGTTCAGGATTCATTACTGCGCCGTAAGCTTTCACATTATTTTTCCGTGTTTGGGTAATGCGTTTTAGTAGTGATAGCGCTGAGATTGGGAACAGTGGATTACCAAACTATTTTTCCAAGCTTTTCTCCAGCTTCACAAGCTCCGCAAACCCATCCAACTGCTTGGTTGCCGCCTCACCCTCAAGCAGCGCACATGGTTGCCTGGGCAGGCCTCCATATCCATAATATTCCTGCAGCGCCGCCTTGACTGAAACAAATCCTCCTTGAATTACTACCCAATCACCCCTGGCCACTACCGCTTGTAAATCCTTGGCTTCCTTCAGCTTACCCTCCTCCCACAGCTCAAAGAGCTTCATGCATGCCCGAGGGGCGATGTTGCCTGTTCCTCCGATAATGCCTTCACCTCCCACAACAAGGGTTTGAAGTGTGAAGTCGACGCTGCCACCAAATGTTCTGAAAGGCGTGGCGCTCTGAACGTCCTTCCTGGAAGCCGCAGCAGCGGCAACCCGGGCAAGCTTTCCCGTGTTGCCACAGGTCAGCTTTACACCCACGATATTAGGATGCCCCGCCAGGGCGATGATTGTATCGGAGGATAGATCGAGGCCGCTACAGGCACCAGGAAAGTTGTATATCAGGATAGGAACGGGGCTTTGATCAGCCACAACAGTAAAGTGTTGAATAATGTGTTTGGTTGTGAGAAGACCTCCATAGTATGCCGGTGGCAGTACCAAGGCATAGTCACCACCGGACTCGGCCGCTTCACGACAGAGTTGGATGGTTTCTCGTGTAGACTGAGCCCCACAGCCAACGATAAGCGGTAAGCTATTTTTGCCAGCCTCGTTCAGCGCATCACGAGTAGCCCGGTTGATCAGCTGTCTTTCTTGATGGTCGAGATGGACCGCTTCTCCATTGGAGCCATGAGTGACCAAGCCAGACACGCCAGCTTTGGCCAAGCGTTGCGCATGTAACCTCGTAGTCTCAACATCGACAGAGTCATCAGACGAGAAGAACGCCACGGTGGGGACGTAGAGACCTGGGTTGAGGGGAGGTGACGACGATGGAGGCTCGTGCGATGAGGCACCATTACTCGCTGCTCCTAAGGCCATGACGAAGGGTAGGGATGCGATGGATGGTGATCCAACAGTTCTTCAAGATCGAATATGAGGTGGTGAGCCAAGGGCTATCGTGAACATAAAAAAGACGATAAAAGAATGCGGTGAGCAGAATTAGAGTGGTTGTAAAGATCAAGAAGACGTGGATGATATAGTAAGCGGAAACTGTTCTCACGTTTAGAAGCGGGCAGTGGGAGATACCGACACAAGGTGACCCCCACACAATCCCAATGCTTGTCAGAAATCTGATCCTAGAACGCTGTTAGAAATTACACGGTCAAGGCTATTCAATGGCTCCTGTGAGTCCGGTGGTATTTTCGTAACAACACCGGCACGCCTTACCCGTTACCATGCATGCGTGTTTCATCTTCCTCGGCAAACATACTGATTAGAGTGGTGGCGATCAAGACGGAAGGAAGGGAAGCCAGCTCTAGTAGGATATTATCCGTGAATAGCAGCTCAGCGTGGGGATCGTGACCCCCACGGAAAATCTCCTCGCTGCCAGATTATCGCCAAGTCCTAGAGCATAGCCCATACGGCGCAACGACCCATTGACCCGGGCTCGAACTGGGTTTCACCTCGCAGTTTCGTTCCCTGTCCTAGTATCAAGGTTTTCTGTGTATTTCTTGTGAAATGACCCCCACGCCGCTCGTGAAGCCGTAGGAAGTTTGCTTGCCGAGTGTTGATGACGTTGATAGTTTTGATGATCCTGGCAAGGGCAAAGTCAAAGCTCCACTTACACCGCAGCTTGGCCGAAACTAACTAAACTAGGTGCTAGGTCGCGGATACAAGACTCCAATTGCTCCAAGTGCTGCTTGTTTTGTCAACGGAAACAAGAATTCGCAGGAACATACATGACTCGTACCATCGTCTGAGGTAGACGCTAGAGCCAGGTCCAGCATGGCACCGAAGCATAGATTTTCAGCTACTATTACGATCCCCATAACGATGATCACTCACCGCCCCCTTATTACCCCGCAACTTGAATTGATCTAAATGCTTGGGTCCACTCACCCCGGATTCTCTGACGATATCCCTATTTCCCCAGACTCGACATCAAGTTTACAACATTTACCGCGTGGGGGTTCATATGTTCAGTCCAGTCTTCCAAACTTTATTCAATCCGAAAACACACCAAAGACTCCAGACAAATTCCCGTTAAAGCAAAGAGGATAAGAAGGCTTCGTTTCTACGTGATCAGAACCTAGTAGTTCCCGTTCCTCTTTCTCCATCTTTTATTTACGACATTCTCAAAGCTTGACTAGTCACCATGTCTCGCACCACAAAGGATGAAGAGGCTCCATCTCAGCATCACACTGAAGACGTCGAGTCTCAGATTATGAAACCCGGCTTTGAAGCCCCTGAACAGGGCGCCGACCGTGTTGCTCAGATGATTGGTGCTCAGCACATAGAAGTAACTGAAGAAGACGTAAGTAAATCCTCAACATTCGTCAACCTCTTGTCACTCAAAACACAACTGACGATCTTGTCTACAGAACAAAAGACTTCGCCGCAAGACCGATAAACATATCCTCTCCGTCCTCATTTGGGTCTACTTCCTTCAGATTCTCGACAAGTCCGTTCTAGGCTATGGCGCCGTCTGGGGTATGCGGGAAGACACCAATCTCAGCGGCAACGAATACTCCATGGTCAGCTCCATGGCTCCTATCGCACAGCTTGTTTGGCTTCCCTTCTCATCGTGGCTCATGGTCAAGATTCCTCATAGGATCTTCATGGCAGGCCTTGTCTTTGGCTGGGGAACTGCTCAAGCTTGTATGGCAGCTTGTACCAATTACTCTGGTCTTCTCGCGACGCGCTTCTTGCTGGGACTGTTTGAAGCTGCATGTCTTCCACTATTTTCTGTCATGACGTCTCAGTGGTATAGACGTGCGGAACAACCGATGAGAGTCGCTTGTTGGTATGGTACCAATGGCCTCTCAACCATGTTTGCCGCTGCCCTGTCCTATGGGCTGGGTCAGATCAACGGCTCACTCGCATCTTGGCGGATACTATTCCTCTTCGTCGGAATTATGACTGTGGCTACTGCCCCTGTTGTCTACTGGGCCATCGATAACGACATCCCTTCTGCTCGCTTCCTGACGGAACATGAGAAGCTGCAGACTATTGAACGACTCCGCGCTAATCAGACTGGAACTGGAAGCCGAGAGTTCAAATGGTCTCAAGCGCTGGAGGCTCTCATTGAGCCCAAGACTTGGCTTTTCATCGGCATGGCGATGTGTCTCAACGTGACCGCCGCCGTGACCAATACCTTTGGTCCTATCATCGTGGGTGGCTTTGGTTTCGACAAGGGTGTCACCTCGTTGCTCAACATCCCATTTGGAGCCGTACAACTGATTGTCATCTTCCCTGCCTCTTACCTCGCCCATCGATACCGTATCAAGTCCGCCTTCTTGATCGCCGTCATGCTACCCGTCCTCGCTGGCGCTATTATGCTTTACCAGTTAGGACGTGACAGTATCCCCCCACTTCTGGCCGCATATTACATGCTTGCGTTCCTCTTTGGTGGTAACCCTCTTATTGTTTCATGGATGATCTCCAACATCGCCGGTACTACTAAGAAGTCGGTCATCATGTCCTTGTACAACATTGGCGTATCCGCTGGAAACATTATCGGGCCACTTCTATTCAGCTCCAAGGACGCACCTCACTACAAACCTGGGCTCACAAAGACCATGGGCGTGACTGGAGCCCTTATTGGTGTTATCATTCTGCAACTGGTCAACCTTGTGTTCCTAAATAAGTTGCAAGAGCGCAAACGAGTCAAGAATGGCAAGCCTGCCAAGATTCGCGACCTTAGTATGGAGCATCGATATGTTGCCAGTCCGCAGGATAACGAGAATGAAGGCCAACTGGGACAGAATGCATTCAAAGATCTTACTGACTCTAAGAATGATGAGTTTGTGTATGTTTACTAAGTCTTTGGTTATAGTTGATCATTAGTGCGTTGCCAGTGTGCTCTTGCGGGAAGCGACTGAGTCTGAATAGCAATCATTTTAAGTCTGTGGAATACTAAGCTTCTCATGCTCTATGAAAGACCACTTGTTATTTGGTGGTTTAAATAAGTCCCATGACTACCTCCAAGCCGCACGGATGCTTCCAAGGCATGCCACAATCTTATTTCATAATTGTCTTTCCAGACCTGCTGCATGCAGTACAGAATATGTATATCACAAGACAAATAAAGTTGCGAGAAAGGTGATTAGCCCCGCGTAGTCGCATACAAGCGCGTCGAAAGAGGAACCACTGAGGGACCGCCTCTTCACTTGTAGACAGCCACTAATAGTTGTCGCCAGTCTAAGTAAACGCAGGTAAAAATATTGACGTCAAAGTAATATACTGGCATACGTGGATGAACTGAAGCAGGGGAAGTCGCTCGGCCTAAAATTTGAGCTCAACCTAATGACTTAGATCGTATTCGACTACCTAGTTAGGAGATATGAGAATTACCGGAAACAAACTTGTATACCAGTATCATCTCAGTTTCCAACCACTCGCTTGACAGTTTCCTGGACACTCTCCACTTCAAGACCCAAAATATCATGAGCAAGGTTGCGCTCCTCGGCATAGTTGGAGCGCAATCCTGACACGTTAGCGTAAGTCGTGGCGCGCACGAGTGTAAAACCACCGCTAAAATCACCAGCGCCTAGCTTCTCCCTAGCCTCGGCAATTTGCTCATCGGTGGAAACTGAGTTGACTGTCCATTTAGCCCCGGTAGCCTCCTCCAGGGAAGCCAAAAGTTCGTTCTGGGTGGTCTCGACTGAGTAAACATAGAGGTAACGGTTGCTTGTTTCCTGAGGATGTTCCAGAATCGAAACCACAGCCCGAGCAAGTTGCTTCTGATTGATTAGGGTAAACTTCTTATTACCGTCGTCCCAAATCGTCGCAGTACGTTTCTCAAGATCATAGCCAAGGAAGCCGGTAGCAAGACCCTGTTTGTTGTTAATATCACTTTTCAGATGACAGACAGACTATGGCTTACCCAATCAAACAACAGGCCGGTAGCAAGACCAGTCCAAGTCAATCCATCTTTTTCCTTAGACTTGAGATATTCAATGAGATTCTTCTTCTGTTCGAACAGCGGCATCAATTGCAAGACCGCTGGATCTTCGCTGCTAGAAGAGAATTCCGACGGCAAGAAACGCTTGACTCCGGCTTGAGCAGCGGCGTCAACAATCTTCTGTTGCTCACCAAAGCCCTCTACACCCAGGGTGGAGATGATAGCATCTTGGCCTCTGAGAGCGTCAATGAGGTCAACTTCCGAGAAGTCTGTCTTTCGGACGTTGACTTCTTTGGCGAAAGTAGCGGTGCTTTCTTTGCGAGCCAAGACTGTGATGTTGAACTTGGCAGCGGACAGTAAACCATCGGTAATAATCTTGCCAGTGTTTCCGCTAGCCTAATAACAAAATTAGCCACTTGTTTTGCTTAAAAGGGTTTGATGTTTACTTACACCAACGATGGCAATGTTTTTGTAATAAGACATCTTGAGATGATGGGGAATAAGAAGATAGTATCTGTGATGAGTTAATAAAGCTGACTATGGAGGCTGTGAGTTGAATGAATTGATACATGGAGAGAGCTGAAATTTATATTCATTCCAGTGTTGAGTGGTTATATCCCATCATTTGTCTCGATTTTGGTCGGAGAAGTGTCTAGCCAATCATCATTGAGGATGAGCCCTCCTTGATAAGCCAGCGATGACAAATGAGGACGGACATGTGCTGACTGATTCTCCGCCCTCCGCCCCAACCAATCAAATCAACCAGCATGACGGAGAGCCAAAGAGCGCTCCGCGACCTCCGAAACCTCCGCTCTCGCATCATCAACAGAATATCTGACAACTCCAGCGCCTCATGACTCGCCGCGTAATTGCACCCGGTCGTTCATGTTTCGAGTGTCGTCGAAGGAAGATCAAATGCGATCGCTCTTTACCTTGTTCTTACTGCGTCAAATCAAAAATCCGATGCCAATACCCGCCGTTGCCTACCAGACATGCAAAACACGAGAACACACCTAACAATAACGCTATTGCAGCAGACAATTCGCAAAGGGCGTTCAGGACTACTCGTCAAAGATCTTCAGAAGCTAATGGCTTAGAAACCTCCTCATCCTCGAGTGGTCTGCTCACACAGAGCGCTGCTTTCACTCCTGTTAGCCTACTGCCTACTCACCAGTCGCTGTGTGACTACCACTAACAGTCCAAAGATATTGCCGGCTCTAACGCCCAGCTCGAACTCCTCAAATAATTCATCAAATGCAGAGTTCCCATTCTCGAGTTTTCCCTTCTGCTCAACCCACGTTCCACCCCTGGTGTCTTTGCACCCTTCGTCAACATCCCGGCTACTGCTCTGGCAAACTTACATAGATGTGGTTGACCCGACTCTAAAGCTTTTTCATATTCCCACATCCCAGAGACGTTTTATAGAAGCTATTCAGGACAAGTCAACTCTTGATGCTCCCACGGAGTGTTTCATGTTTGCTATATACTATGCTGTTGTTGTCACGATGCCTGCTTCTGAATGCATGAGCGTGTTCAAACGGCAGAAAGTGGACCTTATACGACGGTAAGTCTGGGAATCCGTCCGAGTTGGCCCTGAGGCTACTAATTCCCGACATCAGGTATCGTTTAGGAGCCGAGTATGCTTTCTTAAAGGCCAACTTTTTACAATCATCGCATTTTCTAGTATTGCAGGCATTGGTCGTATTTCTGGTAAGACTCTTGCGCCCCTCGTGTCAACTATCTAACTCCTCCCAAGACCTTTATTAGAAACAGTGACAAGGAGCCAGATATGCAGACACTCACTAGCTTAGCCGTTGGGAATGCTATGAGGATAGGCCTCCATTGCGAAGAAGCAGCAACACACCTCTCTACTTTCGAAGTCGAAATGCGTCGCCGTCTTTGGTGGCAAATCTACGTACTAGATGTCCGCATTGCAATGGAATGCGACACCCACCCCAGCATTATCAAGCAGGCTTTCGACACCAAGAAGCCTCTTAACATCAACGATGGTACTCTTGACCCCCTCGCAGATGCTCTTCCCCAAGACGTTACATGAAAAACAGAGATGACACTTACTCTTATCCGGGTCCAAACCAGCGAGTTAACTCGACGGATCCTCTTCTCCGACGACTTCAACAAAGCCAACGGTTATCCCATCCTATCGCGAGCAGAAAAGTGCGATATGATTGACGAAATGCGAAGCAAAATCGAAAGAAAATATCTTATCCACTATTCTTCACAAATACCTCTCGACATAATCGCTACAGCTACCGCTAGACTTCTTTTTGCCAAGCTAAAGGTCATGGTGTGCAGGCCCCAAGCGAACCAAGGGAGAGGCAACCCATTTAGAGAAAACTACCTCGCACTATGCCTCGAGGTTTTGAAAGAATCTCATATGGTGAAGTCTTACAAGGCGGGCCGGCCGTGGTCCTGGCTATTTGAGACTTGTGTTGAATGGGATGCTTTGGCATATGTGTTGCTCGATCTGTGCGTCGCGCCTTCGAGTACCAACTCGGTAGCTGCGTGGAGCCTAGTTGAGGATATGTATAAAGAATGGCAGGGTGATTCTAATCTGGTAGACGATCGTCGATGGCCACATATCGAAGCTCTTTTTTCGGAGGCGGCGACAGCGAAGAGCCAAGTCTTGGGTGCACAAAAACCACTGACAAGTCAGAATATTAATATCGACGGTCAGGATTCTTCATCAAGGCGTGCAAAATTCCTATCAACAGGTGAACAAAACTGTCCTTGGCCAACGGACGACACGAGTATTCAGGGTGAGATTGGATGCTTCAGTTTACACAATCTTGACAGCTTCAATGCAGTGTCTGAAGTTTCCGGGTCACATCAAGACCCACCTGCGAACTTATCAGAGTTGCCAGGAGTAGGAACTGCATGCGAATGGAATGCATTGTTGCTTGAACAGTACTGGGAGGTTACAGGGTAGCTATTTTGGAGGGTGCATAAGTGATACAATAATTCACATCTCCAATTCGTCTATACCTATAAAATATTCAACACAGGAAGGAAACTATGACGCTTTGTTCCTTAGCTTTGTTTATTGTGATTTCGGGGGGGTTATGATAAGGTGTATCTATCATATAACTTCGCGTGGCAGAGTTGTCATTACTCCCCCAAATTCAGACTGCTAATCCTAATTAGAAAAACCTAAGTCCCACTACAGCTAATTTCTCAGTCTTAACTCTACCTCCTTTCCTTGTTAGCACCCACCTTGACTACAAGTCTACGCTTATAACTAAAGGCCTGATCATTATGAAAATACCTTGACTGCTCTAATTCCAAAGCTCCGACTGCGCTGGAAAGACCTGGAAAGGCGCTGATCTTGATCGCGTTGAAATTCGATTATCCGGCTGGCGTGTGGCTAAACATGCCCGGTTATAAATTAATGGCTGAGCCTTCTGCACATGATTTGCTGTGTGGGACTAGCAACTGGGAGATGGAAAAGAAAATCGAACGAAGAACAGTATAATAGCCATCGATCAAGCTTCCAAGACGATAGATCAATAAAAGATGTCGAGAATGTGTTTGTCAGAGTTTCTAAATCAAAACTAAAAAGATGACGCACTAAGCTAAAAGATGTTGTCGTGATCCGACTCTTGTGAGGGCCCAGACTCACTTCCTTCCAAAGTCGTTTCCTTGGTAATATCAAAATTGAACCCCTCAGAAGCCCGAGTGATTGACACGATGTCCCCCACGCTCATGGTCGCGAGTCTCTGAGAGATGATTAAGATTTCTCTCTCACGCCTCGTAGCTTGGATGCTTCCGCGGAGTTGGGTTGTCCTCTGTTGGGCTGAGATTTTTTGGGTAGGGGAGCGAGAAGAGGGGCGCACACGTCTGTTCAAAAACCTTTGAGCTTCCTCCCTTGTAGGAAACTTCATGACTGTGGCAAAATGCATTAGTTTCTGACACCCCGATATGCTCAGCTTCTTTCTGAACGTTGCCACGACTTACATTGCGCTCCAGGATAGCCATCGACTTGTTCACGGCAATCGTACCAGTCGGTGAATATACCAGTCTCTCTTCCTACTCGGACGGCGTAGAATCTATCAGCCATGATCGATGAACAGGGAGGAGTCAACTGATTGTCGGTAATGATGGCTGACGTGGAAAGCAAGACAAAACCAAGTCGCTTGCCGGAAAGAAGGACGGATTGTGAAAGTAGTGATTGAAAATGACCAAAAGGTGAAGAAAGCTGAGGATATCCAAGATAAAAGAGAAAGAAAGCTGTGAGTATGATGATTCTCGATGAAAAGGCGGGAGAGGGGGGCCGCTTATATGTGTGATCGCGGGTGGCTGATGCAAGTTACTGATCTTGCACACCCCAGTAATTCCCCCCTTAAAATAAAAATTCGAACGAAGCATTTTTTTTTAATTGGACAAAGATGAGTCGATTCGTTCTGCCTAAGCGTTCCACTTGGAGCATTAGTCCGACAGATCAACTCCACCAACGCATTCGAGAACGCACGACGACATGACAAACTGACATGGGTTACGGCATCATATTGCAAATCTGTCCCATTTTCACACACGACGTTAGAGATAAGTTTATGCGTATAATTTCAAATGGTAGATTCTAGAAACACCCTCGTGCTTGCCTGGTGGGCGTCTGCCAGCCTTCCCTAACAACGGCGTAACAGGCCCAAATTGGCCCGGGAGGTAATTAAATTAAGAACAGCCAAAATCACCGTCGTGTTAAACTCTTCATTTGAGTTAGAGAGATCTTGTTCTCGGGATGCTGTACTATCTGCTATACATGACAACTAACCCCTCTCGGCACTTCGAGGCGTCTCAACAGGCAAAGTGCTCAACATCCAACAATGTGACCTGGGAGACCATCCAAGTTCCTCCCAGTGAATGCCAAGGGAGACATAAAATCATATCCACCACTAGATAACCTAAAGTCTCACGGAGTCGTGTTTGACGTCAAGAAACTCATCCAGAAGCGTCTGCACAAGGCCGTTTTTGACATGGATACAGTCCTCAGTCCTTTCACCCTGGTTGACATCGACCATAGAGTCCAGCTGACCCTCATCCGGGTGTGAAGGTTGATGTTGAGGCGTACTCTGCCTCAGGCGTCGAGCGAGAACTTCCATTGCTTGGGTGTAGTCCGGTGCGGTTTGGAGAGCTTCTCCTGCTTGTGGCAAGGGGGATCCGATTAGAGGTAGTTGGGAAGAACTCCCTTCATCAGCATTGTCATCGCCGTCCGTCAACATGGGGGTTGAAGGTGAGTTGTGCGGGGGAGTGCCAGTAGTCTCTGGCGTTTGCGTCGGGCTTGCATCGGAGCGCAACCTCCTAGACGATGCTCTTGTGGTCACATTGGGCCAAAATATGGCCACAGGAGTCGAAACTAAGGTGGATGAAGACTGGTCCCCGACAAGGTTCTGTCCCTGACAGCCGTGCTCGTTGACACAGGCAGATTGTTCGGCACCATTCGGCAGTAGATGTAGTGTCCCATCCTGGGGCGCAGAGTCAGAGGTCTGTGTGGCATATGATTCAACAACTCCTTCCGCTCGCAACCTTTTCCCTTCAACATCATCTAAAAGAGATACATGCAGGCCCGATTTGCGCTTCTTAGGGATAAGAGTGCTAGGAGGTGGGGGAGGGGAATGAGGCAAATCCGCAACTCTATCCGGTTTCTCCTGTCGACAAGTGAAAGGATCAGACGGGCCAGGCTTCGTCCTCGTAGATCCTGAAGGTCCAGGTGAAGATCTAGGTGATGGTGCAGTTGTGAGGGCTATATCTGAAACAATGCCAGAAACACAGCCAGGTTCAAAGGTAGAACCGTGATTTGACTGCATGGGATTATCGGTAGTAGCATCAAGCGAATGATCAGCATCTGCATCCGGGAAAGGTGACAAGCTGGGCGAGAGAGCCATGTCAGCTGGCTTGCGGGGGCTTGTACCAACAGCCGCATCAAGCACTTTCCTGGATGCCCTCTCAGTACTAGGCTTGGGGAGGCGGTCGGTGCAGCTGGACAAACGGGAGCTAGATGAAATGGTTGACAGCGCAGGCGAAGCGCTTCGTGCCGGAGGCTTTCCATTAGAGGGGTTGGATGACGCATTCGAATCATTCAAAGAACACCCTGATAGCATGCCTGTCAAAATACCAATTACTTGGCGTATGACGGTGTCGGAGTTTCCGGCTGAAGGAGGCTCCGGATCTGAGGGAAGATGCACATCGTGATCCATCAACGAGTTGGGAAAGCCGCCAGGGCTAGTGCTTTCGTGATTCAAATGAGGGGTTGGGTCCGTGCCATCGTGGTTGTAGCCGAAAACACTGCGGAGTAGTGCTGAAGCTTGTTCATTCGACTGGTTACCTGGGTGGCTATGACCAGCAGGTGTATCAGTCCCGTGACCGGCAACGGGCCTGTGCAAGGCCACTGTATCCCACTGTGCGGGTCCCTTGTATAACTTGCATTTCTCCACTTCATCAACAGCCTGACCACCCTTGCAGGATCTCAAGCGAAAACATTCGTGGGGTTCGTCGCAGAAGAGGCACTTTGGATCCTTCTGCTTGTCACATTCTTCGGTCTTGTGATTTGACAAGCATCGTCCACACCGGACTTCGGAAAGGCAATGCTTGGACATGTGACCAAGCATTTGGCAATTGAAACATTGCATAGGGACAGATCGGGGGTCCTTTGATCTGGAAAATGATATCAGATACAAAGGTTGTGTTGATAAAGCTGATCCACTTACAGAAATCGAGTCTGAAATCCATTCAGAGAATAGATTCTGTTCGAGACCGCCCCCCGAGCTTGTTCAAGATTCTCCAAAACCAGCCACACGTGGCCTTCCTTCCAGTATGCTCTTTTGATGTCAAGGCCAGTCTCACGCCTCCAGCTTTCCAGATGGGGCTCAGGGTTCTTGAAGATCATGCGAATCCTGTTCCTGATCTCTTCAGAACACGACATCTTGTCAATGTCATTACCAGTGATGTTGGAGGGACAGATGTAGAAGCTTTCGGCTTCAACCTCCCAATTAGCCGCACCGAGAATACGTCGAAGCATATCGTCGCATCCTCGGATTTGTTGGGCATCAATGTACGACTTGACAATCAACAGCACTCTACCGGGATACATAGCGTGAAATTGTACCGCAATAACACTGTTGAAAGGAGGACCTGCTTCTTTGCAAAACTCGAGGATGCCGTTCTCTCCCAGGGCACGTGCCCACTCATCATTCACGAAAACCCTGATGACAGTTCTGCGAGTGTCCTTCATGGCTACTCGCTTCATATGATTGTAGACCTTGTGCAAAAGAAACCCAGTCGTAGTATGTTCGGAGTTTGCCAACATGTCAAAAAGAAGGAAAAGTGCATGTTGCCGAGACATTTCCTGGTTTGATGGATTCTTGTAGTCGGTCATGACAGTTTGTCGCATGGTGGGACCTTGTAAGGACTGTAAAAGAGCGAATACTTAAAGCCGAAGTATTTTTTGATAGAGTCAAGGCAGAGTGTAACGATTCTGATGAAGGAGGAAGAGGGTCAAATTTGTGGACCAAGGGCATTCTTTATAGAATCAGGATCAGTTACTGATCGCTAGTGCCGACTTGGGTTTTGAATGGCTATGAAGAAGTAGATAGGTGGTGTTGAGGAGAGGGCATGCCAAACCCCCCCAAAAGTCTAGCCCATGGAGTGATTTCTAGCGCGATTGTCAAGTCAGTTCTGGTCGTATTCTGTTCAAATATTTTAGGTGGGCTCAACCGCGAAAAGAAGGGTCTAAATTCATCCCAAAATCCACCCCGATTAGAATACGGGCCGACGGTAGTATCTCAGACGGATGAACTACCGTATTATCTGATCAAATGGGACGGGGCTGTGGAGTCTTTTTAGTTCGAAAACCTGCGTCTTGATCATTCTCCTTGGAGCGATTCCAGATCTGCTACTAGCTAGAGGCAATAGTTTCGAACCCTGCGGCTCTCAAAGGTCCCTCTAGAAGGGGCCCCAACCGGAAATAGGTCAAGGTGCTAGTCGGCTAGCTAGGCCCGTATAAGCTAAAGGGGTGGGTTTTTAATTAACTAGTTAGTTTTCCCCTTTTTCGGCCTATCTTTTCTATCCTCTTCGTGCTAGCTAGTAGCAGAAATAAGTTTATGCTCTTTAGTATAATAGATAGTTAGTTATAGCGCCCTTAGGTCAGTCCGTTAAGGTAATTAATAAACCTGAAGTGGAGTCGATTTAAGATTAGCAACCATCCAAACCCTTTCGCGAAAGACTAACAACGAGGAGCACGGAAGACCCTGAGTAGATTGCCGAGGAAAGTAAAATCAACACGATGTAGTGGTGGTAGTATTGAGTGCTTGAAAACGAGTTATCAGCATTGAGTTTCACACGACAACTTTTTCGAGATTTTTTTCTTCTTCACAAAGCAGCATTATTACCTAAACCAAATTCAATGCCGAGTTTTAATTCCATAGTGGTGATTGTTATATAAGTCCGTATGATAGAAAAACATGGCGAAGTACTTCAACCTGTTACTTCTACAGGGTAGAGGGACAGCAACAAAGTAACAAAATTCGGGGACTGAGAGTATAAGTGGAGAAGTATGTGAAAAACATGTTGGTCGGCCGATGTCCGAACGACCCGAACATCTCGGCCCATGGTCGTTAGCCGCAATGTCTCGCGAAGCCACTTTTTTTTTGAATAAATTTTTTTCAGGGACGCAGCTGAAAAATGGCGCCGATTTTTAATTGGACCATCACTTTCGCGTCAAGATTCGTGCTCTGATCTTTGGTGTTGGCTGTGATTCTTTGGTGGCGTTGATTGTTAGCGGCTGATTGCACATTACTATAAGAGCCTTCCCGCACTTCGATTCTTCTCAGTTAACTCACACTCATCTTCTATCTCGCCATCATCGTTCAAATCGGCCCAGGTGCTCTTCCCTACTCTGGTTATAAGCCCTTGCGAGAGGACTAACTTGGCCTTCTTACTTATGTTTTGTCAAGTCTCACACTTTGTTCGTTGTCGTCGATCTTTTAACGATCTTTACTTCCAACTTCCTCCTACCCTCAAAGTATTTTCACCTTACGCCCTCTGCATTTCTTCAAAGCAATGTAAGCCCAAACACCTCTATATCATCCCCCTTCCACCATATTCATATGCTAATGCGCTCTATACAAGGCCGCGTGAGCGTTCATCCAAATACTGTATCAGTCAAGTCCTTGAGAACCAGGTATGTTAACCCAGATCCTATCACTACGAGATCCCTGCTCACCAGGAACATTGGCTTGAAGCCGAACGTCCACCGCTTGGTTCATTTGAGTTATAGCTCAACCACCCTCGCAGCTCCAAAAGTCCACCATGGATCCTGGAGATGCTCAAGGCCACTTTGAGTCCCAAGTCCCTGGGCAGGACTTGGAAGAATTCCGAGAGGACAATTCCCAGGAAAGTTTTAACGAAGAAAGATTGACCGAACTCCTGGTTACCGACCTGGTGATTTGGAGCATCAATCTCAAGTCGGCCTTCGAGAGAGTAGTGGCACTTGTAGGTGCAATCGCACGGGTGAACAGAAAGTCCCCGAAGGGTCTTCCACTTGTGATCGCAGTGCAAGACCCTTCTGTATACCAGGCCTACAAGAATATTCCTGGGTATAATTTTTGGTATTCATCAGAAGGGGTGTTCACGGAAGAATATTACGAAGAAATGACCACACCAAAGCCGCGTAAGACCAACCCCGCCACCTCCTCCTCGACCAATTCCTCTTCGACCGATAATTCCTCAACCGACAACCCCTCCACCGACAACCCCTCGGCCGACTCCACGCCCAATCTCCCCCCCGCACCAAAAACGCCACAGATACACGGTATGGGCTTCTATGTTCATCAGTCCATTCCGACAACCTCGTGGCGCGTGAAGGCCGACAATGGGGCAAACAAAGGCTTAGTTGCTACACTTGAGCTGATGACGGTTTCTGGGCCATTGTCTATCTGCAACGTCTACAACCACCTTGATAAGCTTGATATTGACAGCCTTTTCGGCCTTTTGGCTGGTTCTCCTCGTGATAGCATCCTACTCGGCGATTTCAATCTTCACCACGAGAGTTGGAGCGGCCACGAGAATAACCAGACCTCTAGAAGCAAAGACTTTGCTTTTAGTGCGAAGGAGAATCATCTGCAGCTACTCACAATACCCGGAACAATAACGTATTCCAACTCCACAGACGAGACTATCAGAAGCTCAACAATCGACCTGACATACGCAAGCCAACACCTGAAGCCTTCGGTACACCATTGCAAGGTCCTGGAAGCCATTGGTTTTGAGAGCGACCATCGAATCATCCAGACCAAGCTACAACGAAAAGTGAACAAACAAATCAAGATCCGACCTTATTGGGACAAAGTGGACCACAAAAGATTCATCGAAATTTTAGTCTGTCGCTTACCGCCCAAAGATCATCCTCTCGACACCCGCGAGCAGATCAATGCGTACCTTTCAATGATCATCCAGGCTTTGAGCGACACTATCAAAGAGTGTGTGCCTATGATAGCCTCCGGACATCAGACGCAACGCCTCAAAAAACTGGAGACCAGGTCAGAGAGTAGGAGAGTTACAATCGCTTTGCTCAACCAGGGAGACCTTACCCCAGGTGTTGTTTCTCGTATCAAGACGCTTCAGCGTCTAATCGAGAAAGACAAGCGCGAGATGTGGCGGATATTTACTGAAGACGAATCTACGACTCCAAAGCGCGCATTTGGCCTGGCGTCTTTGGCTAAGAAGATTTGTCAGCCGCTGGAGCCTTGTCAGCTCCCAACGTTGAAGACGAAAGACGGCCGACAAGCCAGCACCGACGAGGACAAGATTGCACTCTTGCTGGAAACTTTGTTTCGAGACAACAACAAACCCGAATCCACGACGGTACCAGATCTTCCCGGTTCCCAAACGGAATGGGGAAAGTCACAGTTTTCGATCCCTCAGCACCTGGACGATAATGAACTTAGCTCGATGATTAATAGTCTGCCCAAGCGAAAGGCTTCTGGGACCGACAAGATCCCTAACGAAGCCATTCAGATCGGAGGAGACATCTTGCGATTTCACCTACTCCGATTGTTTAGGGCTTGTATCAGCATAGGCTACCATCCGGCTCACTTCAAGGACTCGATGCTTATCATGGCGCGAAAGGCTGGGAAGTCACCAGACGACCCCAAGAGTTGGCGACCTATCGCGTTGTTATCTTGTTTGGGCAAGCTTCTGGAGAAGATCGTGGCCACGAGAATGCTTCGTGCGATAAGAGATAACCCCTATCTTTTGCCAGCGACCCAGTTCGGTGGGAGGTCTACCACTGAAGCACTCCAGTACATGCTCAAGATCGTCTATCGAACATGGTCAATGTCCCCTGGAGATTTTGTCACGATACTGTCCCTTGACATAAGCGGTGCTTACGACAATGTATTCAGACAGAAACTGCTCCAGGCCTTGATCGACAAAGGATTCCCACTATGGATCGTCAAGATTGTCTGGTCCTTTCTGTCCTACCGCGAGGCTAGCTTTCACTTACCAGGTCTCACCTCCGAGCCCTTTCAACTGAACACTGGCATTCCTCAAGGCTCGCCACTCTCGCCGATCCTTTTTCTTCTCTTCGCAGCACCTCTTCTGCAGGGAACCGAGTTTGGCCGAAGGACTGTCAGTACCAATGGTGGAGGAGATGTCCGCCTGGACGTCTTTTCCTTTGTCGACGACATTTACGTCATTGCCAGGTCGAAGAGCCATGAGGCCAATTGTCAAGGCTTAGAGATATTCCACGACTCACTCTTGGCCATTTCCAAGGACTTGGGCATCAAGTTTGGAACAGAGAAGTACCATATCATGCACATGAAGAGACGCGGCCAAGTCAAGCAGCACAATGGCGTCCGACCCAACATTCTTGGCTTCGAGGAGGAACCTCAGGATGAACTGAGTGTTCTTGGTGTGTTGATTGACTTTCAGTTGAACTGGGAGAAGCATCTCATCAGGATCCATGCCAAGGTTAAGAGAAGAATGGGATACCTACTTCGGATCTGTGGAAGCTCATGGGGACTCACGCTCGAGAAGATGCGCCTACTTTTCCTCACCAAGATCCGACCCGTCATAACGTATGCATGTGGAGCATGGTTTATAAGAGGGCGTCGAGGTGATTCTTCAGATGATGCACTGAAGTTCAAGATCACCAATAAGCAGATGGATGGTCTTGAAAGTTTACAGAACGACTGCCTTCGCAAGATATCTGGCGCCTTCGGCAATACATCTGGCAAGATCCTTGAGAAGGAGCTGTTCATCGAGAACATATGGACTTCCCTGGACTCCCAAGCCAGTCTACAGCGAGCTAAAAGTATCTTGTCCAAAGACCGAAGATGGCGAAGGTCCATCCACCCCGACGAGATCAAGGACAACGGGCCGAGCAATCCATACCTTATCTTGGACAGAGAGGCGCTTGTGTTGATCTACGGAGCCTTTTTGGACCGGGAGAAAAGGGAAGGGAAGAGCTTTTCAACAGAGAGCGAGTCTTGGACAGACACGAAGAAGCGTGGCAAGATTATCGGCAACTGGATCAGGAAGTTGGCTACCAAGGACTGCCAAGACAGGTGGGAAGATTACGTTGCAGCACGGAGATCCAGCAGAGACTGGTCGGCCAAGGACCCAGCTCGCGTGAAGCTGCCAGCTGCTCTAGCCGAGGGTTGGGGTAGGGTCAGCCTAGGTTACTACTCGAACATGACTCGTGCTCAGAGTACAATGTTGCTGCACTGCAGAACTGAGTTCATTGGCTTAAAGCACCACCTCAACAAGATCGGAGTCAAGAGAGCGGAAACGCCATTTTGTGCGTGCCAGCGCTCCCAGGAGACTCCCTTCCATCTACTCATCGAGTGCAAGAGACTTGACTATCCAAGACTCATGCTGGAGCGTCAAGCTAAAAACTTGAGCTACGAGAAGCTTCTCACAAATAACGGGAAGATCACAGCCGAATGGGCTCTTCGATACTTTGATATCGAACAGTTCGATGCTGTCAGGGACAGATCTTCTAGTTTTCCGTTTCTTCCCGGAATCATCCCAGACCGTCCTCAGAACGATCTAGTCAACGATTCCCATGAAACAACTGTGCCTTTCTCTGGAAGAAGGACAACCCAGACTTCCAACGCAACGATCTTACGCTCTGGTGGAGAAAGTCCAACTCAGATTTCCAATAGAATGGCCTCATTCTCCTCTGGAAGAAGAACAAGGAACCAGCACTCTCCTGGATGGAGAAGGAACCAGAACCCTTCTGGCACAGGACTGCCGCTATCGGCTCCCAGGAGGAATCCTGATCGCACTTGTCGGTTGGATTCCTATGCTCACATGGGGCCATTATCCGACTTGTGAAGAAATGCCAGGTGCATTTCTTATTGGATATACTTTTCTCTGGAGGAGATAAAGTCACTATCCAACACCCTGTGAGATACCTGGCGTATTTCTCAAACAGACCTCTTGCTGTTTCCTGGCGGGATAGCTATCCGATCACTTCCACTTGATGTAGAAGTATCACATCGTGTTCAAATTATCGTGTGTCATAGTAAGTTCACTCTTCCTCTCGGTTGATGATCAACGGAATTTTGACATCCGTATCTAGAACCTTGTGTATTTTTGACCTATGACTCCTCCCTCGAACCTTGCGAATTCCCCCGAAACCTTCGGTAAGCCTCATCCCCTTGACATGTACCAGATAGGTCGCTCAGTGTGAAAGACAGGTTGACTCACCCCAACAAACAGGTTAACTTTTGTCCGTACGCCCCATTCTTGACCCCCTCACGACGCCCTCTTACTAAACAACTGGGTTTTAGCAGACATGAACACGTAGCCCCCTGAGTCACCCTTTGACTCGTCATGTAAGTTCTTCCATTTGGGTTTGGCCTCTGTTTTGCTTTATGCCAGTGACTCTAACGAGATTTCTCCTAGCAGTCTTCCAGACTGTGCCGCAACTGTATCAATGCCGCCATCCAGGCCCTGTTGTAAGTATTTCCTTCGAAGCCAACGCTCATTCAATTGCTTATTAGGTTAGTTGCTTCAACTTGGCGATAACCTCATCTTGCCGTTCGTGTGCGTTGTCGACGAGCTTCTTC